>PVIU01000237.1:0-35033 GCA_004026605.1 Ondatra zibethicus
GAGATGGAGGAGGAAGGGTGGAGATGGAGGAGGAAGGGTGGAGATGGAGGGGGAAGAGTGGAGATGGAGGAGGAAGGGTGGAGATGGAGGAGGAAGAGTGGAGATGGAGGAAGAAGGGTGGAGATGGAGGAGGAAGGGTGGAGATGGAAGAGGAAGGGTGGAGATGGAGGAGGAAGGGTGGAGATGGAGGAGGAAGAGTGGAGATGGTGGAGGAAGGGTGGAGATGGAGGAGGAAGGGTGGAGATGGAGGAGGAAGGGTGGAAATGGAGGAGGAAGAGTGGAGATGGAGGAGGAAGGGTGGAGATGGAGGAGGAAGGGTGAAGATGGAGAAGGACTTCTTACACACAGGTAGGATAGGCTCTACCTGTGCTTTCGTGTGCCTGGTAAAGGCTGGTCACCAGATCTCAAGTATATGAAAATGAGCCTGGGAAATGGTGCCCCAACAAAGCAATCATTTCCCAGAGATTCATTTCAACCAGGCTAGAACAGGCTGCCTTCCAAGGACAGACAGCAGTCTCTGTCCAATGGTTATCTGGTGTTGGGTTGATCCTTTTAGTGACGTCACTGACAATGGTAAAGCCACAATTTTGGAGCACCGGGGAATCTACAATCCTCCAATACACATCTGTCTCCATTTGTGGACAGATAACATTAATTCTAAGAAAAATTGTATACTGAATCAAGAATCTGTCATCATGAATCTTCATCCAACTCCCACCTGTTGACCTTGGCTCCACCCTTCCAGAATCATTTGGCTATGCCGTTACCCTTCCCTTGAGAGGTCTTCAAAACATGAAAGAGCCATATGTCTCCCATAGGTGGTTAATTTTCTAAACATTCCCGGTTTCACATTGATTTCATTGCCCTTATACTACCAATGTTCAGCCTTCACAAGAAGTTTAGGTAATGGAGGTTGGAGGGATGGCTCAGCAGTTAAGAGCATGTATTGCTTCTGCAGGGGACCCAAAGCAGTTCCCAGCACCCATGTCAGGCAGCTCACAACTGCAGCTGCAGGAAAATCTGACTTCTCTGGCCTCTGTGTGTACTGCACACACATGCAGTATACACACACACACACACACTTAAAAATAATATGTCTTTTTAAAAGATTTGGCTAAGAATGAGCTCCCAAGGCACACCATTGTCACCTGCATTCGGGGGCCTCGTTCGGTCCTATGCAGGTTCCCCAGTTGTCAGTCTGGAGTAGTGAGCATCTACTAGCTGTGGTCAGCTGATTCTGTGGGTTTCCCCATCATGTACTGCCCCTCCCTCTCTTTGATTGTACTCCCAGTGGTCAGTTGTGTATCTCTGCATCTGCTTCCGCTTCTGGATGAGGGTTCTAGCTTCTCAGGGCTTGTGGCTTGGGCAGCATGTGGAACCACTAGCAATGGGACCAGGATCTGTCCCTAATGCATGAACTGACTTTGTGGAGTCCATTCTCTGTGGAGAGATACCTTACTCGGCCTAGGCACAGGGTGGGGAGGAGGGGGATCCTTGGTCCTGCCTCGAGAGGTGATGAGACAGACATAATTGACTTCCCAGGGGAGGCCTTACCCTCTCTGAGGAGCAGATGAGGGTCGGGTGGGGGTAAGGTGGGGGAAGCGGGAGGAAAGGAAGGAGGGAGAACTGGGATTGGCATGCAAAAATAAATAAATAAACAAATAAAAATAAGTTGGAAAAAAAGGAATGAGAATGCAGTGTCAGGCGAGCAAGTGAGCAGACAGGGGATTGGGAGTCGGGTCTCATTGCGCCTTCAGTTCAAAGGCAAGTGTGCTTTGGGCGTCTTTCCCAACCGCCTGCACTGCCTGGTTGACTGTGGGTAGGAGGACACCTATGGTCTTCTCCAACCTCACCTCCTTCAGGGTTGTGTATCATAGGGAATGAACTTTTCACAATCAAGGATTTTTGAGACTTAAAAAGAAAAACACAGCTAAACTAAAATGATAGCAAAAAAAGGGCTCAAGACCAAAAGACCTTACGTGGGCTATACCTCCCTGGAGCTGTGTTCTGCACAGTCTTGGAGGTGACCATATATTAGATGCTGAGCTCTTTGTGTCTAGATTAAAGAGGCCGGGTCTAGCGCACTGCTCCTGCAAGAATGTTAGGAAATGTGGAGTATGTTCCTGTTCCTCTCTGGGGCTGGGGCTGTGCAAAAAGGCTCTATCACAGTAGCCTAAGGTTTTCCGACAATTAAATTTTGCAATTAGAAGTCACACTGTGCATAAGAGCACTTTACATTGATTGTACTGTTTGGCTCACACAATCCAGAGACACAGCTGGCCTCTGTTATATTTTATTTTGCTCTATTTTGGTGGGAGAAAGGAAAGGCAGACTTGTGAACAACCTTTTAATGTAGTTTAGAAACTTGGTGTGCAAAGGGCACTGATACAGTAATTACCGGTTTCCTTTCATCAGCCCCGGTGCCTTTGTCACTTCGGCTATTTAAAGTTACTGTTCACACACTGTGGCTAATTCCTTTTGTTAAATTTCACATTGAATGCAGCTTCCTGAATATTTGTTATTGCGGTCCTATGGATGTAGGCTTCTCAGATAATGGGAAAGCTTGGTGCATCCATCTGTAGGCAAATTGAAAATGAGTTTAACCCCTTGACTTCCGAGTCTCTGCACCCTCAGGCAGAATGTGTTCTATGGGTTTGACTGACAAGACTTAACATTGTGGCAACTTCTGTGTTTTATTTTTTAATGGCATTCTCTAGAACATCCAAAGGAACTGTGTTGGTATGACCTATGTTCACGCAAAGACACCTGCCTGGGGAGGAGGCAGAGGGCAATGATTGGGGAAAGGATTCAGAGCTGAGGAAAAAGGAGAAAAATGCAGAGGTGCTTTTATGGTTGGAAGAGTAAAACGCTTATTTCCATCATTCGGGGCTTATTCCCTGATGGGTCCTCAGGTTAATGACAACCAGAGGAGTGTTTAAACCAAAAAGAGGAAAGCAGAGGGATGGGCGAGGGTGGATGTTTGGCTTTCCCACTCTGAGCTAACAGGAGTCTGTTCTGGGGGAGGTGGGAGGCAGCCTGCTTCATCTTCTCCCTTTTATTTCTTTTGCAATATTCAGAGAAAAACAGAGAGAAGCGAGAGCAAGGAAACAATCGCCCTTATCTATCTGTTCCTCTCGATCTCATACAAGATCTGTACAAGAATGGATTTCGCATCTGTTTGTGGGAAATTTAACCCTTGTTTATTCATACAGCAGAGGTGCTGAATGCCCCCCACTCCCTGCCCTGCCCCCACACACTCTCTTGTAGTCCCAACCTCATGTGGAGGAGCAAAACCTAAGAGTTCTAAAGGGTCATGTGTCACAGGAAGCTTGTCACAGACAGGAAAACGCAGAGACAATATGGGGGAAGGAACGGAAGCAGGGGAAGGAGAGCAGAGCACCATTGAGGGACAGGATAAGGAGAGTCTCTCAAGAGACTCTGGCCAGATGACCACCTGCAGAATCCATGTGCCCAGCTGAGGGCACAACAAGCACAGAGATCCTAGGCCAGGAAAGAGTTCTGAATCTTGCAGAAACCAATATGGTGGGCTCGAGGAAAGGAGGAGTCTGGAGATGAGGCTATAGGCATTGTCAGGCCATGGATTTTACCCACAGTACACAGGTAAGCCAATGGAGAGCTTCGTTTGTTGATTCCTTTAACAACACTGTCTGTTAAACATCCTCACACTGTAGAAAACAGCCGGGCAAACTTTGTGCAGGTATGGTCCACCTCCAATAAGCAGTATCCTTGTGTCCCCCATATACCGCCCAGTTCTTTATCAATTCTATTTTTATCGTGTCTTGTTTTAGAGACAAAGTTTCATGCATCCCAGGCTAGTGTCAAACTTGTTATGTGACTGAGAAAAACTTTGACCTTCTGTTACTAATACCTCCACTCATCCCCACCCAGTACTGGGACTCAAGGGTGCCCTACCATGCCGGATTTATCTAGAGCTTCATGTATGCCTTGTGAGCTCTCTTCCAGCTAAGCACACCTTCTCATAATTGTCCTGCAAACTCTTAATTCTGTTTCTTTCCCACATAAATAATTCAGTGTGGATCACACACTGGAACACTGAATGGTTCCTTAAACACTGCTCTCTAGTGATCAAACAGCTCGCCTGTGTGTAGCTGAACAGGCAACACAGTTTTCATTTGGCTTTGTTCAAATCAGAATACAAGTAGGGTCTGTGGATTGCGTGGGGTTGATAGTCACTTTATTCTCTCTTAATCTTTAGGTTCTTTTTTACCACAGGGCTTAAATAAGGGGATTTCATACTTCTCCGTGCTTTAAAAATCTCTGCTTAAGCTCTGTGTAGTCAGAAGCCATCATGAGAATGTGACCGAGGAACGTGACCAAGGAAGCGGCAGCTGCTGGCATCTGTGACCGTGACCTAGCAGCTTGTGAAAACAGCACGGACTTGGTGACGCCAGAGGAGGAAAGCGTTTGGAAGGATGTAAGAGTTGCACGCCGATAATCATCTTGTTTTCTACATAGACCGCACTGGGATGATTTTCTGTGGTACACTAACAGAGTTTTCAGATTACAAATGTGTTTATACCACCATAAATAAATCAAACTGCCAGTGGATCCAGGCATAGAAACATAGTTGTGTCGGAATCAGGCATGAAGCATGCTTGGATAACAGTAGGATAATAAAACAAAAAGAAGTCTCGAATCCACACAATCACAACAACATCCTCCGTTCACATTTTCCCGCACTTCCTAAAATAGATGGCTTCTAGCTGCCCAAATGTGATTTCCTCTCAGAATTGATCTTCTTCCTAGAAATTCTCACAGATTATTTAAAGTGACAGCGTGACCTGGTGGAATTAATGATTCAACCCTAAGAGACAACAAAGTACCTGGCTTTGAAATTCAATTCTTAGGAAGATCCAGGAGCTGAGCTGGAAGCAAACACAAGAAGCAGGTCACTTGGGCCCTGTGGATTGTTCTGAGGTCCTGGGTTCTCCAGGGCCAACTGCCCTGCAGCAAAGCCCACCCCTGTTCCTCAATAGAGGCCCTTTTTCATCTTTTGACTCTTGATGGTTTTGTGCCTGCTCTGGCCAAAACCCCCTTCCTGCTTGCCTTTCACACGCAGTGTGTTTCCTAGCATTCTTGCAGCGTCTGGGAAGAGAGTCCGAGCACTCTTGTTCACTTTGCTCCATGTTCTTTTGCCCATGGGTGGTTTTCTTTTTACATTCACCGCCCATTTGAATTGAGCTTTGAAAGCATCCAGAAGTGCCATTTGTGAAGGCAGCCAGTATCCTCAGAGGTCCCTTGGGTTATGACTCAGATCCCCTAGGAGCCTCCAGTTGGTGTCTTAGGTCTGATTATCATTTAGAGCTTTCAAAACAGAAAAGCTGAAAAGGGAGGGAAGGGAAGTTAAAAAAATAAAAAAGAAAGAAAAGAAAAAAGAAATCCTCTGGGAACAGTAAGTTCCATTCATTAGCGTTATTATTTAGCATTGTGTGTCAACCACCTCTCAAGAGCCATTGGTGCAGGTGAACAAACAGGCCTTCAGGTAGTTGTCTCTACTCTGAAGGTCCATGCTGCCACTGTACCCAACAGTGACATCAGGGATCTGGTTTCTCATTAGTGGTCCTTGCTTGCTATATCTCTGAGAGCATGAACACAGCTGAAGATGGGGCCCTGGCCACTGTCCCTGCCCTGGCATGATGCTCACTGACAGCAAGGTCCAGTTAACTAGCCTCAGCTAGTGCAGCCAACACGTTCATGGCCACCTCTCTGTGCTGATGTGGTGCACATTTCCTTAGTTTGTGGCTCAAGACTAGCGGCATTTATTACCACTGGTGTTAGATAGACAGGATACCGCTCTTTGTTCTATTGTAAATGGTCTACCTTCTTCTGCATTTATTGGAGAAACCTTGAGGGCCCATCTCTCTGATGCCTGTTATCTCGATAAGAGTTGTAAATGGTAATTCAAAACTCTAATAAAGGTGTTCTTCAAAAGAGCAAACAAGCATAAAAGCTCTGATATCTCTGATGCTGAGCCAGTAAGATGGTTCTCTAGGTAAAGACCCTTGTCACCAATCCCAAGGACCAGAATGTGGGGCCCACATGGAAAAGGAAGAGAACCAATGCTCCCAGATTGTTCTCTGACCTCCTTATGAACACCGTGGTGTCCTGGCATGCATACACACAAACACGCACATAAATAATAAAGAGCAGTACATAAATGCAAAAAGTCCTTTGACATTTTCAATGGAAAAGAAAAAAGTATAAAATCCCCCATGTTTCTACAAATAGAAAGATGGAAAACTTTGCTTTGATTCTATGAGAAGAGATTATTTGGTTCTTCATTAGAGCCTCTAAGCATCGGCTGAGCTCAATCACATGCTATTGATATGACCCGTTTCCCTCCCCAGAGCACCTCACAGATCAATAGCTCAGAAGGATGCTGTTCTGTGAGGTTCTCTCTACAGTGTCGCCTCAAATAGCATGGCCTTCATCCACTTGAGATGACTCTTTCATATGCTTGAAACCTCTTCATTTCCTATAGGCAAAGCAGGGTAATTAATAATTACTATTTTGATGATGAGCATTTTGCCTTGTGCCAGCCATGCAGCTAAGCTTTTAATATAAGTTATCTCACTTAATCCCTTCAACAACTATTAAGATCTCTCCATTAAATATATGAGGCACCTGGGATTCAGGAAGTTTAAATAACTTGCCCAGAGTCACTTGACTCAATTACAGAAATACGACCCGTGTGCTGGCTCTATTCTTATACCTCATTCCCCTCTGAAGAAGTATTTTATTATTTGCCCATTAAAGCCTCCTACCATCAGTGTGTGTGTGTGTGTGTGTGTGTGTGTGTGTGTGTGTGTGTGCAGAAGTGATAACACAGTTGAGTCGGTGTGTGTGTGTGTTTATGTGTGTGTATGTGTGTCTGTATATGTGCTTGTATGTGTTCATTGTTTTCAGTCAGACTCATTTCTTTTGTTAAATTTCCAGCTGACTTAGCTTCCTAACATTTCCATCGCATTCCATGGGGCAGTGAACTCAATGCAAGACCCCGAGGTCAGCTGCTCTGCAATGCTTCCTACTGAGCAGGCAGGAAGCATGCAGGAGTCACCAGGAAGCCTGTCCAGGGGAGATTCCTACAGTTGAAAGGACAGCACCATCGAGGAGCCAAGCTGGCCTTAGAAGTTGACAAGAAATGGATGTCATATCTCAAAAATCAAAAGGGGTGGAAATTTTTATTTTTCTATTCACATGCTACAGAATGTGCTATCCTATGCTATTGATTTTCAATTTCAATAAAAGCTGACTAATCCTAAAAAAAAGGCTTCACTTCGGAAAAGCCTGGTTGTAAACACTGCAGAAATATTTTATCCCAGAGCGAAGGCCAGCTCTCAGCAGACAGTGTGGCAGCCGCAGTCAAGGGCACTCGTCTCTGTTCTGGAGCTCCCAGAATGCCAGCTGTTGGGACCTTCCTCTTTAATAAATCATTGGGAATAAAAGACCCTGTACTAGTTTGGGGTTATTAAAGTTGAGTCCAGTTAGGGAAAGGGAGAGAAAGCTGAGTTGTGTGGGTTCTTATGCAAGAAAAGTACAAAGTGTAAGCTTATAAAGGACATGAAACCCTCCTTTGTGCCACAAACGAGCTCATTGAACATCACTCTGCCCAGATTTCCCTCATCTATGATTCTACATACAACCACAGGGTGTCTCTAATTACCCCTTTATTATTTTGAGGAAGGTGGTACAAGGTTTCCTCTGAGACCTCTCTCTCTCTCTCTCTCTCTCTGAGATGTGTGCTCTCGGCCATTTCCTGTGCAGAACCTCAGCTCCATAAATGCCGACTAGAATTCTCTGCCTAGAAATCCCACCAGGGTCTCCAACTTGCCAGCTCAGAACCACTCATCCTGCCTGTCCCACTCGTTGGCCTCAGATTCCAGCGCCCCCAGGCAACTCTTTCCACTAAGCAGGAAGTTGAGAGTCATCCTAGAACTGGATTCCCCTGCTCCTCCCTCTGTGTCCCTCCTCTAGGGAACTGGCAAACACAGTCTGTCTCCCCCTTCCAAACTGTCTCTTTAAATCCATCCGTTTTCCAATCTGCTATAGGGTGCCTCACACATTCCTGGCGTGTCTGTTGCACAGTCCTGTGTGCTAGACGGATAGACATGACTCAGGTCAGCTCATGCATGTCTTGACTGCACCTCTATGTACCATAGAAAACCTTGCTTTCCCAGTGTCCATGCCAAGTGACTCAGCTTTAGACTCCAGGAGTGCAAACAGTACCCCTTTCAGAACAGACGGGAACATATTTCCTGATGTGGCTAAACCTCTGTGGGCCCTGAATTTATGCAAACTACCATATGACCATAGAATCTCAAATATCTTGAGTCTGAATTTCTACTAATCCTACTAATAGCCATTCCTCCAGTGCTGTGACCCACTTCAGAAAGCCTGTCTCCATTAACTTCCGAGAACTCGCTTATGACATCTCAAGTCCTTCTTCAAGTATCTGCTGCACACTTCATTAGGAAAGGCCAACTTCTTTGAGAAATCAAGAAAACTGAAAGGTTCAGAAACCTTCGAAGCAGATAGTGGAGGGCAGTAAGTGAAACTCTAACAGTGAAGAAACTCTGGGGACATTCAGAGAATGCATGGATAGAACAGAAAGACCGGAAGAATTCATGCAATCACCTTTCTGCCAGCCTATTCATTTTAGTGTGCTTTCCTTTACTAGGTAGCCCGCATAAGAGGTGCAAGGCAAGACAGGTTTCTTAGCAGAAATTATAGACTTGCTTGCCTCTTGGTGTTCTGCAGACCCTAGAAGTGTATTCTAAGGAAGTCTAACATGAATACCGCTGGGATCATGTGGACTGCATTCAACAAAACCTCCTGTGTGCTATGGGGTCACATGGCTAGGAGTTCAAAGTTGAAAAGCATTAGAAAATTCTCCAGAAACAGAATTACAGAAACGTGAATACAGGCACGGCATGCATCTGATTTTAGACTGCTTAGCTTTAGGGGGAACCTTGGGCCACCTGCTCATTCCATGTCACTGACCACATGCCACCTGCACCTGTGTCCTGTTTATCCACTCGCCAGATAACACCTAAAAGCAGGAGGTGGGGCAGGCATTCCAAGGTCTTCCTAGAGTGTCAAATGGAAAGGTACGTCCCCTGGTTGGGTTGGTTGTCAATGAATACTTTTCAGCTTGAGGAAGCACCTTAAGTTTCTAACACAATCTCTGAAATTCCATACAGGGTTTAGAGAGCTGCACACATAGTATTTGAAATCACCCAGTTCTCTGACATAGGATTTAGATCACTTTGAATTGCCAGGCATTACCAGTGGAGTAAAATGCCAAACTTCTTCCCTGTGCACACATGGATGGGTAAGAAGCAGCATCTTCTGCTACTTGAGTCTAAATTGCTCTGTTGAGTGAAGTCAAGATGTATTCTTCATAGAAGCAGGTTGTTTTTACTTGACTTTTGTGAGTTTTCCACTCATGAATGAATGACTCACACCTAATTGTATAGAAAACGTTTGATCCCCTTTTCCTCCACCATATGGAAGGTTTTGCATATCAGGTGTATAATTGGCCATTTGGACTTTTGCAGGGTGCCATTTGCCCTTTGACCTTATATAAAATACAAATGTTTACAGAGTCCTTTTCAAGATAGGGAACTATCATTCTTTTCGATGATTATATCTGGACTTTGGATTATTTTTAGAATTATTTTCCAGGATAGGAATGTATCGGATTTTGTCTTTATCTGAAGGCTGACAAGTTATTTGAATATCATTTATTTTAAAAACTATCTTTTCCCAAGGGATGATATATGTATATGCATATTTATATGTATGTTTATAACGCCTTTGTATTACACTGATCTTTTAATTTTTAAACTTTATTAGTGTGTGTGTGTGTGTGTGTGTGTGTGTGTGTGTGTGTGTGTCTGTGATATGTGCATGTGTATTCTCGCAGTAGTGCATGTGGGGGTGAGAGGTCAGTTTTATGGCACATAGGTTCTAGAGTTCAGACTCAAATCATGAGGCTCGCATTGTGTGGGTTCCTAGAACCCAAGGCAGGGCCATCGGGCTTCACCTCGCACAGCAGCCAGCGCCTTTACCCTCAAAGCCATCTCACCAGTCCCAGTCTAAACATTTAGTGTGTGCTTGGGGTTCTGATTCCTTTGTGCCATCATTCTGTAAATGTATCCATGGTTCCTACAGAAGACTAATATTTTATTTTATTGCTTCTTACTTCTTCCTTTCCCAGCGGATTTCCACACCCATCTACCTGTCTTTGTGGAGAGAGAGAGAGAGAGAGAGAGAGAGAGAGAGAGAGAGAGAATGCATGCATATGTGTACACATGTGAGGATGTGTGGGGGTCCATGCATGTGTATGGATATGTGTGCACTTGTGTGTGTTTGCGTGTGTGTGTGTGTGTGTGTGTGTGTGTGTGTGTATGGGTAGGTGCACACGTCTTAACTACCAGAGCACTCAGCTATGAACCAGAGGAAACTGCATGTTGAAGACAGTGTAACATTTCCATCTGCCTACGTCTTTCTGGGCCATAGCAATGGGTGGCAGTAGCTTTCAAGACATTATTTTTGAGTTTATTCTTATTCATTTTACCTTATAGTGCTACAGCTGTTAGGCCTGTTCTCATTGGTTATGCATGCCAATTGGCTATTTGTGACTATAAAGGCTATTGATTTTTGTATGCTAATTTTATATTCTGGTAATTGATTGCCTTTTTTCAATTAGGTGAGCTTTATCTTTAATTCTTTGGAGGAGGTTCTTGGCATTTTATTATGTCAGCTGAGAAAATTATATTGTTTTCCAGCCATGTTGTTTTTAATTCTTTACTCTAATCGAATAACATTGGCCAGTACTTCTAGAACAATGTTAAATGGTAGCAAGTCAGTGGGGATCTTTATTTCTGACCTTCAGAGCACTGGCTTTAGTGCATCCCAATTGGGATTGATTTTGGAGTTAAAATTAGGGTGCAATAGCTAAGGCCAAGAATTTTTCCTCTGTCTTCATTCCCCACCCTGCTTTCTTTATTTTTGAAACAGTATCTTGTGATATATCCCAGAATATATATATTCTAATATATTAAAGATTTATATTCTCAGTCTTATTTTTCCAAGATATTTTATGAAGAGTGGAATGGATTTTGTTAATGCCTATTTTTCACATTTTTAGAAATAGTTATCTAATTTTTCTCCATAGATATATGTACCATAAAGTTATCAGTAAGCATTCCTGGGTAATCCCAGCTCTCAGGAGGCAGAGGCAGGGAGATTGCACCAAGCTGATGGCCAGTCTGGTTTACACAGTGAGAATCTATCTCAAAAAATTTTTAAATTCCTTTATAATATGGAACTTAAGCAACAAATTGTCACAATGAATGATTTTGGAATTTCCATCACCATTAACAAATGAGCTTGATCCATTGTCCCTTGAGGGCTCCTCCTGCCTATTGACATGATCCAGGTCTCCTAAAAAACCATGTGGACATTTTCCTCACATCTGTCTCCTGAAACCCACACAGCCTTTTAATATGCTCGGCATCTCCCAGGGACACTGTCTGGGTCCTATTAGAAGGAGCAGCTGGTGCACATTTCTGCTTCTCTTGTGGAGACTGTTTACACCTCTTGTAACAATTAGCGGCCATTCTAGTAAACTGCTTTGTGCTAAGAAATCACCACTTCACCAGGCTTTGGGGGGGCATCGGCTTCAATGTGTGCCTATCTAGGATTTCTTCCCTTCTCTATAGACTCAGGCACTCCCTTATCTTCTGTTTTGCAAAAATTTGCCCACATTTTCCATGTTTAAATTAATTAAAGTTTTTTGGGTGTTTTGTTTGGTTGGTTTTGGTTTTTCAAGACAGGGTTTCTCTGTATAGCCCTGACTGTCCTGGAACTCACTCTGTAGATCAGGCTGGCTTCGAACTCACAGAGATCCGCCTGCGGCTGGCTCCCAAGTGTTGGTACAAAAGGCATGCGCCACCACTGTCCAGAAATTCAGAGTTTTTTAGATTCACAGTTTGGAGGCTACTTCTACGTTTTAATGCTGTCCAGCAGCATCCCTGCCATTGTTACATCACTTTCTCCTATTTTTCCTGAGTATCATTACCAGCAGCTGTGTTGCCCATTTCCATACTGATGCTTTGTTTTCTTTTACTAGTTTGCGGAAGGGCAGGATTCGGTCTTGTGCCGGGCCAGCTCAGGCTGGGCTCAGACCCCTCTTCTCCTGCCCCACCCCCACTGCACTGTCTCTGCAACCACAGAGTGTGACACCTCGCAGCTTCCGCTTTAAATTCTGCTTTATACTTCTAACCTTCAGACGCTTCACTTCCTTGAGTCTTTTAAGGATTTTGGGGGGGGGGGGGTCAAGATAGGGTTTCTCTGTAAGAGCCTGTCCTGGAATTCACTCTGTAGACCAGGCTGGCCTCGAACTCATGGAGATCCTCTTGTCTCTGTCTCTCGACTCCTGGGATTAAAGGAATGTGCCACTACCTTCCAGCTAAATCTTTTAAGTTTTAATTGTTAGCCACGGTTCATTTCTGTTTCCCAAGGTTGTTGAGGTTGTTTTGTTTTGAACTATTTTTACTAATGTTAAAGTGTGTGTATCTCTGTGTGCATGTGAGCACAGGAGTTTTAGGCGCCTACTGAAGGCAGAGGTATTCTTAGAGGTCCAAGTGGCCGTGAGCTGATGGATGGAGGTGCTAGGGATATAACTTGGGTCCTCTGGCCTGTAGAACTCTCTGAACCTCCAAGCCCTCCTACTTTCTTTGTGTTCTTTGGTGTATCCTTTTCTACATGTTGATTTCTGTATTCTGTTTTCTCAAAATGGTTCCACAGGCAAACGCCCTGTGTTATTAACTGTGGTTCCTCACCTGGGCCAAGTTCTTGGCTTACCGTGTGCTTTTCCATCCACTGTTGTCTTCTGTGTGGTGTTGCTAGTGGTTGGCCAGGGTGGGAGGATGGGTTAGTGTGCACTCTATTCCTACCCCTCGTGTTTCTCTCTCTCCTCACTGACATGACGAGCACCACCTTCCCTATCCACATGATCCACAGCACTCTCCAAAAGAAAGCAGCGTGTCTCAGAGGCCCGTCCCTCCAGCAGTGTTCATGTCCCAACCCTTCCCTGAGGCCAGTGTTCCAAACCGCAAGTCAGAGGAGCATCTGGGAAGACGGTCATCCTCTGTCTTCCTGAGCCGTCCCGGGAGACCATTCCCCTAACCTAGCAACTCCCAGGGTTGTCTAGAGGACTGGTGAGATCTGGTTTATTTCTCTTCTTACACATTATTCTGTAGGTTATGCTGTCCCGTGTCTTCTGAAAGTTGAGTGGATGGTTCATGGGTGAATGGTGAAAGAGGAAGCTGAACAGATGTCACATGCCCCGCACCTTCTCCACCCAGAAAATTCCCGTCCTTCCTTAACCCAATTGTCTTTTTCTGTGGACCAGAATCTAAGGTCCCGGAGGAACTGAGGCCAGACTTTAATGAAGGCAGCGATGGAACTTCACTGAGAGAGGCCGTGCCGTAAGCAAGAGGATGCAGCCGTAGTCACAGGTGCTGGGAAGAGACATCTCTGGGGGTTGCCATGAAAATTAACTGAAGCAAGGTGTGTAGCAATAAAATCCCACCAATGCTATGCGTTCTTTAAAATGTCACCGCTGTGTTAGGAGATGAGAAAACATCTCTCTGAGCATCCCTGGGGGCATACTTGACCCAGCTTCCTTGCCCTTTAAGGAGATTTTTCTAAGAACTTCCATGGCAGGGAGCTAACACCTACTCTGAGTTTGCCCTTAGACAAGAAGCATCCTTTAAGAGCTGAATTGGCTAATCTGGGACAGGAAGCTGCTAAACAATAGACAAGCATTTTCCTGCAGACGTGGAAAAGAAAAGGAAGCTAACAGCACGAGCACTCTAATGCTGGACGCCATCTGCTTCTGCTGCTGTTCTTTTTTGTTAAACGCAGGACAGCAGAAGTGTTCTTCTAAATGTGGAAGAAGTCCTAAAGTGGCATTTCTGGTTCATGGTCACCAAGAACTCTTCCCCGCCCTGTCAGTGTAGAGCCCCATGACACTGGCAAACTGACCCACCAAACTAATAGGAAAAGCCATTTTCTGCCTTCCTTCCTCTTATTTCTTTCACCATCCGCCCGCCCCACCGTTATCCCAACCCCATTCAGTCCTCAAGGCTGGCCTTTGGTTCTCAACAGCAGCAATGACTGTATCTTAGTGAAACGGGAGAGACATAAAATATTACCCTAGCCTCAGCAGCATGAGTAAAGCTCTTATTAGAATTCGGGGCCTGCAGCTGGAACGTCCAGCATGGGACAGGAGATAAAGTTCGGTATTGTTAGCTCACAAGTGGCTTGGACTTCCTGGCAAGGATGGGGAATTACTCAGTCATTTATGCAGGCTTTCAGAAACGCTCCACTGTTCCCCAACAAAAAGGCATTCAGGGAGGGAGTGGGGGCTTCTCCCAGGCCTTGAATGGATGCTTCGTCCAGTGTCAATGGCCCCTGTGGGAAAGACAGTGATGTCACCACAAATGCATTTGGGGTTTTGCTCTGCCATCTTTCCTTGCTCTCCCTTCCCTCCACTGTTCCCTGCTCGCCCTCTTCCCCCTCCCTCTCTCCTCTCTCATCTGTGTCCGGCTCCTCTCTCCTCCTCTTCCCTCACCCTCCCTCTCTTTCCTCCTCTCTCTCTCTCTCTCTCTCTCTCTCTCTCTCTCTCTCTCTCTCTCTCTCACCTGTATCTCCCTCCTCTCTCCCCTACCTCTCTTTCCTTACCTACCTCTCTCCTGCCCTCCCCCAATTTCTTTGAGGCCAGTAGTTTCCTACAAGTGAAGCTTGAATCCACCAAAGGCCCACCCACGTCAGTGTTCCTGCCGTGGCAGCACCAGCCTCCTATACTCTTTCTTTTCTTTTTCTTTTTCTTTTTCTTTTTTTTTTTTTTTTTTTGCTTAAAAAGTAGAAGGGGCTTGAAAGAGAGAGCAAGAATATGAGGGGGAAAAGAGCCAGTCTGGCCCGGCTTGGTGTCAGTGCTGGAGGGGAACCTGCCAAAGCCTTTGAGGAGCAAAGCGTAATCCTTCACTTTCAAAGCTTCCAAATGGCCATGGCAGCTCCAGAGACGGATGAGCCTATGGGCAACAGAAGCTAAGAAAGTTTTCACAGGAACCAAGATCCTACTTTCAAAACTGTGCCCGATCCCAGCATCTCAAGCTTCCTTGGAACTCAGTGTTATCCTCAGAAGGGAAAAAGAGAGCAAAACTTCAAAGGGACTCGGGTCTCTCGGACAGAAACTAAGCTCACACATGTCCTAGGATGTCCAGAACCCAAGCTCGACTGCAACTTGGCTGCAGAAACCAGTGCCCAGGATGTCAACTGTGTCTTGTCTTCCATCCCACCAACAGCTACGAAGACACAGTCATCAGGCCTGGGCTTGCTTTCCCCTGGGACACAGCCTTACCCCAGTCTTCTGAAAGAACAGAAGTGTATCTTCTGTATTCCTCAAAAGTTGGATGAAGCAGCCTGAATGACTGTCGTTCCCATCAAAGCCAGGGCTGCTGGGTGAGGCCAGATTGTCCCCGGCACATACCAATCTACCCGTTCCACTCTGCTGGGCAGGGCACCTTCTGGCTGGCACCTACCACCTGATGGAACTCGTGGGTCTTTGGCCACAGGCAGTGACTCTGTCCTTCCTTCCTTCCCAAGTAGCTAATCAGCCGTAGATAAAGCATCCTGTCTTCATAGGGTGGCACAGACACATGAGACCCAGGGTCCTTGAACAACTCATACACTAAGTACCCAGGACAAAGTGCCATAAAAGGCAGCAGCTTGTCTGGAGGTGCTACTAACAGGAAATTATCAGAAAGGAGAGAGAAGGGAGGAGGGAAAAACAGGCTTCTGAGAGGACACCAGCTTGGAGGCAGGCCTGGAGGCTGGAGAGGAGGTCTTGAAAAACATCCGCATACAAAGCACAGTATAACCCACTGTCTCTCCTATTGCTCTATTCCATCAGCTGCGGTCTCCACTTCAGGCCCTCAGAGGAGGTCAGGTCTCTTGCTTCTTACTCACTTCTAGATGAAAGATTTCATTTCCTTCCTTTCTCCTTTTATCCCCCATGTTTGGCAGGTGTGTATTCAATGTATTCTCACATGTTCAGGTGTGCCTAGCTCCAGAAGTTAACCTCAAGTATTATCAGGAATCATTTACATAGTTTTTTTTTTTTTTAAAAAAATCAGGATATCTCAGTGGGACTCAGTCTGGCCACAAAAAAGAAAAAAAATTGACCAGTAAGCCCCAGGGATCTGCCTGTTTTTATCTCCCCAGTGCAGAGAGTAGAGGAATAACACACACAGTTTCGTATATGGCTGCTGGGGTCAAATGCAGGGCCCCATGACTGTGTGCATTACTATCTCACCAGAACTTATACTTTAGTTGCATATCCCCCCCTTCTCCCCACCCAAGCTCAGGCTCTCTCTATATCTATCTATCCTCTATCTATCTACCTATCTATCTATCCATCTACCTATCTATCTATCTATACATCTATCTATCTACCTATCTATCTATCTATCTACCTATCTATCTATCCATCTATCCATCTATCTATCTATCTATCCATCTATCCATCCATCTATCTATCTATCCATCTATCTATCTACCTATCTATCTATCTATCTACATATATCTGTCCTCTCCTCCTTCCCTTCCCCACTTCCTTCTCTCCCTGCCTCTCCTCCCCCTCTACCTATCCTCTTCCTCTCTCTCTCTCTCTCTCTCTCTCTCTCTCTCTCTCTCTCTCTCTGTGTGTGTGTGTGTGTGTGTGTGTGTGTGTGTATGTGTGTGTGTGTTGTACATGTGTATATTCAGGTTTGTGCAATATGCCAATAGAGCTCAGAGGACAACCTCCTGTGTGACTCCCCATGTGTCCAGGTATTGTCTAGCTTTCTTTTATGAGATAACGTCTCCCATTGGCTTAGAGACCATCAAGTAAGCTAGACTGGATAGCCTGACCTGTAGGCCCCAGATCTGCCTCTCCTCCTCCCAGCACTGAATTATAAACATGTTCTCCCATACCTGCTTTTTACAAGGATTCTTGGGATCAAGCTCATGTCTTCACACTTGCAAGGCAAGCACCATACTAACTGGCCTCTCTCCTTAAGCCCCCAATAATTAAGCATTCATCAGCCAAAACATGCACTCCAGATTAGAATGCCAGTCTCACGAACAAGAAAATCACATACCATCAAGGTTTTGTCAGAAAAAAGGAACTAACACAACGATTGGCAGTCGCATAACTGAGGCCCTTGTAGAACTTCTTCAGGTCTCTACAGAGACCCTAATATGACATGCTCTAGTTTACTAAATGTACTCTAGGAAGATACTTCTGCTTTCCCTGCCTCTGCCTGGCCACACTCTGGATTCTTGCCAGGGATCCTCCCATTGGCGCGTCTCCCCAGAGGTCTCCCAATCCACCACTTTCTTCAACGGGTACTTTGCCTGAAGACATCCTGTCTCGCCCCCCTCCACTCCCTCATGGAATCATCACAGGCTGTTGCCCTGCTCTCCTACTCCACACTCTGACTCAGCCCCAGCTGTGTCTTCCATCCAAGAATGATGTGGGATGTCTTTCTGTATATGTGTCACTTTTGTTGGTTAATGGATAAAGCTATTTTGGCCAATGGTTTAGAAGAGAAAAATTCTGTGGCAATTTTAAAATTCAGGCAGGCAATCTGAACAGAGAGAGAGTAGGTGGAGCAAAGGAGACGCCATGTAGCTGCTACAGGAGAAGGAAGCCAGAAGCTTACTGGTAAACCACAAGCCTTGAGGTAAAATATAAAACAATAGAAATGGGTTAATATAAGATGTAAGAGCTAGCTAGGGAATACACTTAAGTCATGAACCAAACAGTCTTGTAATTAATATAGTTTCTGTGTGGTTATTTGGATCAGGGTGGCAGGGAAACAAACACTCTCCTATTGCAGAAGAATTCTTAGGGTGACACCCAGGAGCACATTTCCATATGTCTCTGACCCTTGGGACCTCTATGGGAAGCACACAGGTCCTTCCACGGTGCTTACTTCTTGTGACCTCCAAATGAGTCCCAAACATGCTATGACGGTGCCTCCTCTCTCCTGGACACTCTGCATGTCACGCTTAGAATCTCATGGTACTCTGTTTCCCTCCCATCTCACAGGCACAAGTCTGTATTCCATACCCCATGGGAGAAAATAAAGAGAAATGCTATCAGATCTCTCACATGGCATCACGGGACTTTTCCATGTAGCTCACTGTCCCTTGGACAGGTTGTTTGAGATAGAGGAAAGATAGTATGTGTCCCCCTTAAAGTCCACTTACATCAGCACCCTGCTCTTTGTTGTCTGGGGATTTTACCTGCGCTAGTTTTCAGGTCTAGAGCTCCAGCTAGCATTTCTGCAACATATAAACCATTTCAAAACACTCCTGCTCTAGAAGTGTTTGTTAGCTGCACACGGAGACATCATACGTTCATTTGATTCTAGAAACATCTTCGCCCAATAGTTGTTTCTCCACCCCTGTTGTGCACGTTACTCTGTGTCTAGTTATCTAATTGGTACCTTGTCTTCTTCTGATTTTGCTGATTTCGTACAGGACAATAGCAACCCCCTTCCCTTCAGTCCCTGAGGACTGACAGGAGGATCCAATGTCCAGGGACAGCCACACGGTCTGAATGTGGCCAATGAGAGCTAAAGCTGACTGAGTAGACATGTACCCTGGGGTCTACACTGCTCTAGAGGAGGTAAGTTCCAAGCCTGCACTGGGACTCTTTGGTAAAGACCCTGTTTGTTGCTGCTGTCGCTGTTGGCATTCAGCACAGTGGACATGTGATGCTGAGAGCCATCTTGTGTCTCTAGGTGGCTAAGAAGGAGGCCCCAAGGTGAGCTGAAGGTTCAGAATAGTGCAGTGTCCAGAATGAACCTGCCCTAGACCTACTCATACTTTTTCTGAAAATGAGCCCATAAATCACAACCCTCCCCTCATTTTTCTTGTCATAAAACCAATCTGTGGACTTTCTCTGTTGATGGGACTGATCTTCACCATTCTCCTATATGCAAATGCTTTTGTTATTTTTAACTCATTAATCATGTACTTAGTACCTGGTTATTGAATTCTGTCACGTTTTCCTTTGAAAGACCTTAGACAGCTGATTTTCTCTTGCTGTTATATATCACTAATACTACACTGATCCAATTTCCCCAGTCAAACCTATGTGGATTACAATAACATCCAAACCAACTGCCAGGTGGGGGTCAGTCCCCTGCTCCATGTGCACACTGACTTTTTTCTTAAATCTCTAGAACCTTCATGGGTTTCTTACTTTGTGCCCCTCAGCATCTCCTCTCTTGACAAGCAAGATCCTGAGTGTGCTGGTCCCATTTCTCCCCTCTGTCTTACTCTCATTAGTCAACCCAGGCACACCAGTGTTTCCTCAACAGAGATTGGCTTCCTCACAGGCTTCTCTGGGATTCTCTTGATGATAGCCGTGGCAGTCAGGACCACAGCTTGGGCACTTCTTCCTGCCAGCCTATAGCAAAATCAGAGTCTCCAAAGAATAATGAGATTGGCTTCAGAATGGCATAGCCCTGCAGCAGGAATGTGTGTGTGTCACTGTGACAGGAAGGCTGAGGCAAAGGGAAGGCTAACTTTTGATTTTCAATGGCATTAATCCTGTCAGCTAGCTGTTCATTATTAGTCTGTAAAGACTGTATCATTTCTAAACGTGCCTCATTCTTGGCTCTGCTATCAAACCATCTTTTTAAGGATATAATATGAAAGACAAAGCTAATTCCCAAAATCAAATAAATGGATGCATAAGAAAAATCACATAAACCCTGCAGAATATCATCCATAGTGTAAGCAAAATGGTTATTAAATTCCTAGATGGTGATATTGTCTACCATCGTATAACTTTTGAATTTATTAATTTATTTATACTTACCTCTGTTGTAGGAGGTTCTTCTGTCTATGTGTTGCTTTCATTGGTTGAATAAAGAAACTGCCTTGGCCTTTTGATACGACAGCACTTAGGTAGGCAGAGTAGACAGAACTGAATACTGGGAAGAAGGGCAGATGGAGAACCATCATGGAGCTGCCAGGTCAGACATGCTAAATCTTTCCTGGTAAGCCACAACCTCATGGTGACATACAGAAAATAGAAATGGGTTAAATTAAGATGTAAGAATTAGCCAATGAGAAGTTAGAGCTAATGAGCCAAACAGTAGTTTAAATGAATACAGTTTCTGTGTGATTATTTAGGGTGTAAGCTAGCCAGATGGCCAGGACCAAAAGCAGGCCCACTCCTCCTGTTACATACCTCCATTAGGAGATTTTAATAAATTGTTCTATGTGTAATAATCTTTATTGGCCAGTAGGTATCGTGGTTGTGGCCACGTGGCAGAGAGATGCAACCAGCTGCAACTTGAATAGTCCCACTAGGTTCTCACATTGGTGCCTGCTTAAATACTTACAAATATGCTTTTTTTTGACAAATTAAGAGTAATTACTAAGAGAAATTAAAGCCATTCCATACATAGATAGAGTGTTTGGTGGTCAGAATATCAAGAAACTCAAAGCTTGCTGGCAGTTGTGAGTCACCAAGGGGGCCTGTGAAAAGCTGGTGGACACAATGCTGCAGAGATCTCAGTGGGAAAAACAGTCTTTGAAATCTCTTGCTTCATGAAAAAAGCCTGCCAGATGCTATGGGCCTATAGGCTGAAGATGGGTGCCCCCATGTTACAGAAGAACTCTGGATGACTGTCAATTGATCTCTGTCAATTCTAGAGTTTTGAAAGTTGCTTACAATGCACTTCCTGTTTACTTGGTGATATTATATCCTTCTTGAGTCTTTGATGGAGTTAAAAAATAGTTATAATTATAGTTTTCTTTAGTTATGACAAAAGATAAAATAGATATAAATATTGAATATACACTATAAAAATAGAATAAAAACTATAATTATTGCTTGATAACTGTTTTGTTCTATGTAATCTTGCTATATTAAAGTTAAAACCTTCATTTTTATTTAGACAGAAAAGGGGAGGTGATGTGAGATTTCCCTCTGGTGCTGTGAATACCATTGGTTAATAAAGAAGCTACTTTGGGCCTATAGCATTGCAGCATAGGGCAAGGCAGGAATTCCAAGCAGATAGAGGAGGAGAGAGTAGGCTGAGTCAAAGAGATACCATGTAGCCAAACTGGAGGAGAAAGATGCCTGAATGCCAGTCCTGGTCCACTGAATTAACAGTGAGGGAGACACCATCCCAAATTAAACAGGAAGAGCTGGGCTGAAGCACTTTCTGAAAAGGTGGCAGTGACTGTCATTGAAGGCAGCTGGCTGTGGAGTCTTCTGTGATGGCTTCTGTTATCAAGTATGTACCATGGTATTTTTCCTCCCATCACCTCCCAGGTATATCCTGGAGTTGCTGTTAGGGTTTGACACAAGTGATTCTATTGGATTCTATTGACGAAGACAGTCAACCCCAAGGAGTGCTGGATTACCTCTGCCCGGGGATTATTTTCTCATTGGCCTGGCCAAAATTTCCTCATGACAGTGCAGTGGTTTGAAGGGATCCCAAGTGTCCTTTTTGTCTGTGCTGATATGCTCCTTGCTGGTACAGTTTCTATTCTTTCTTCCTCCCTTATTTACCCCCACAGACATTTTCCCCACTAACTTCTGTGTATTGTGGATTTTTAAGAGTTCCCAAAATTTTACACACCAAAGGCCAAACAAAGATCTCTTAGGAGGGAAAATGCAAGTATCAGAGAGCAAAGTGGAGAGGCAGAAGTAAGCTCACTACAGGAGGCAGATTTCCCATCCTCTGGGACTCTGGATCTACACAAGAAAGTCTCTAGCTCCCTTTGTCAGGGGACACAGGGCTGACCCCATCGATAAGCTATAGGTGGATCCTGACCACTGCAAACTTTTTGCCCAGGGGCCAGCAAAGGAAAGTGAGATCACAGCTTTGATTGAGGAGTCAATCTTGCTTTCCTACAAGTATATCAGAGACAAATATACAAAGGATCACAGTGTCCCCTTGGCTGTCTTGTCTTTCTCTTGTCCAGCTAAAAGAAATTGTGACTAGAAGCCAACAGAATGTAAATAAATAAATAATAATAAAAGAAGCCACCAGAAACCCTAAGGTGAGAAGGTGCAACTGCCAATAAATGAAACACTGAAAAGAGAATCTTCAGCATCCCACCAAAGATGCCACATTTTAGTAGAACTGTGTCCCTTAAAACATGTTAATGAGGCATAGGGGATGATTCAGTAGGTAAGAATGCTTCCTGAGCAAGCAAAAAGTCCTGAGTTCAAATTGTCAGCATATGTATAAAAATTCAGGCAGAGATTCACATGCTTCTAACGCAGCACTGGGTGAGGGAGATACCAGACAGCTTAAGTAAAATGTAAGCATCCAGTTCATGGAGAAACCCTATCTCAAAGCAAGAAGGAAGAGAGTGACAGAGGAAGATACCTGACATGTTCTACTTGTCATGTGTGTGCACACAGGCACATGCATCTTTACTAACATAGGTGTACATACAAACACAAACATGTTTACGCCCTTATATCTAAATAACTGGGATAAAGTATTTCTGTTTGTCAACAAGGTAAGATGAAGTCATGGGGGTGAGTCTTAATCCAATTTAGTTGGTTAAAAATAATCAGTCTCCCTATACATATGTGAAGACAGAAAATCTAGAATGATGCTACCAGGCTGAGAGCACATGGGACCCTGGAAGCTATAAGAGCATCTTCCACTAGAGGGTTCATGGCTCTGGTAACAGAGGACTTCTGATTTTATGTCAATGACTATGTGGGAATTCCTGCATGAGTTTGTTAGATTTTTGCTATGGCCACCACCACAGCAAGTAGGTACAGACACTAGAACCTGTGAAATTGATAGCTCGGAATGAGGGGATAGCAAGCACAGATGAGGAGGCTCAAGTTACCACCCTCACACACTACTCGGATGCTCCATCAAGAGAGTCCCAGACTACAAACACCTTACTGCCATAGCAATCATACTTTAGACCGTCCTGAGCTGTGCCCAGTGATGGTACTTTCAGAGGCCATGCACCAAGACACTTCTGCCAAACAAAGGCACCTCCAAATGTGCCACCTATGCTGAGGGACTTATGAGAGACTGAGATGAGGTACAGTTGAGAACATAACGCCTCCCACCTCACGCTCTCCCAAGCCTTGTGCCCTCATGGTGTAGGAGGTCCTTCTGTATTTGGGTTGCTTTTATTGGTTAATAAAGAAACTGCCTTGGCCTTCTGATAGGGCAGGACTTAGATAGACAGGAGAAAGAGAACAGGATACTGGGAAGGGGACAGAGCCAGAGAGAGCCACCCGCCATGAAGACACGCTGAATCTTTCCCGGTAAGCCACGACTCGTGGCGACACACAGATTATTAAAAATGGGTTAAACAAATATGTGAAAGGTAGCCAATAAGAGGCTAGAGCTAATGGTCCAGGAAATATTTCAATAAATACAGTTTCTGTGTAATTATTTTGGGTACACACCGGGAGCCAGATGGCACAAGGGGCCCTGCGCTGGGAACGCAGTCCGAGCCCCTCATTGCAACAGATTGGCGCCTCAACGTGGACTAAATCCACTTAAAAACCTGAGACGACTTAAAAAGGAGAGAGAGTTTAACACAGCTTTTGCTGTTTGCATGCTGCAGAGAGATTTCCTTCATTGCAACACCCTCATGTGTTAACCTCCACAGATGTCAACCCAGCCTGACTCTAAATTGTCCTGGGTTTGCCCTTCTGATAGTTTGTCCTTGGTAGCAGCCCACTGGAGTCTCCTGTGCATGGGATCACCTTATCTTTTGCATCTTGGAGGATCTGACATGAAGAACGTCAATCTTCACGGACTCTGCACAGTTCTCCCAAAGCCAGTGTTGTTTCCAGGCCCTTCTAAGTTCCTCAGAGGAAGATGTCCTCATCTCCTCTGCATTCACTCACTCAAGAATGCTCAAAAATAGCAAACACCCCAGGGCTCAACATTCAGAAATGAACACAGCCAGCTAATGAGTTTCTCCCACCTTCCGAGTTCTCTTGATTAGCTCGGTCTATTAGCCAGCAGCCATGATGCAATTGGGCACCTGCCCACTGGGGCCTAAATGAGATAGTCCTCATAACTTGTGTTCACAACCCTCTAAGAGTCCTGTTATTCTAGCAGAGTCTGTATTGGAAAGGAAAACAAAAAATAAAAATAAAAAAAGGTGAGGAAAGCTAGCAGCCTGTGGCTCCTTCTCAATGACTGGTGATCATCACAGGGCAGCCAACCCCATATCCCCTGACGAAGAAGGCCTTACATGCTCTGGCCAGCTTCCTAGATGTTAGGAATCTGATAAGATGTTGTTCCAGTAGGTAGAGACTGGAACAAAGCAAAATTCCCTCTCCCTCTTCTCTTCCCACAGAAGGAAGCTCTGTGAACTTACGCCAGGCTTACAATTTTCTGCTTCTGACATAGAAACCGTGGTGGTAAAAACTCCACCTGCATAGCCATCAGAACTGCCTCTGGGGCCTGGGGGTGGCCCTGAGCAACAAAATAAATGATAATTTACTGAAGGCCGATTAGTGTCGCCATTACCACCACTAAGGAAGTCACTTGATGAAGGGTTTTTGCAGCAGACACAAATCCAGTGGCCCCCAGGAAGTGTGTGAGCTGCAAGCCCGCAATGCCCCCGTAGGTCATTTCCTACCTAGGCAGGAATCTGAAATACAGGCAGCTGTACTTCAGATGACAACAAAAACAGCAGCCAAGTTGCTAAGGTCGGAGCCGTACTAAGGAAGCAGATATGGCAACAGAGGGTTTGGGGATAGCCCTTAAAGATTAGAAACTTTACAGAAAAGAGAGTAGGCCATACCTGAATCCATATGAGATACAACAAAAGCCAGCTGGCAGAGGAAGGATGCCTCAGGATAGGGAGTTGCTAAGGAAGGAAGTTCCATAGGTCTTCCTGTGTAAGGACACTGAAGTCTTAAGAAAAAGGAAAAAATTGAGAATGCTACAAGAGCTGGGCCTTTATTTGATGTCTTAGAAAGGGATTTGACCACTTCATAGAATCCAAGTAGAATGTGATAGAGCCAGGGGCATGGCTGGTGGGAGAGCTCTCACATGGCATGCACAGATCACGTGTTCCATGCCCAGCACTAAAAAAAAAAATTAAAGTAGGATGAGTCACTTGGTTTTCAGGACAGTCAGTACTGTGTTTGTTGGTTGTTTTGTTGGTTCTTGAGGTTGAACTCAGAGATTGGGCAGATGTGTTCGTTTTGTGATCATAGATGTCATAGGTCAGTCTTTAGACTGGGACTTGCCCAGCAGGTCATCAGAGACTTGATGATAAGGGAAGAGAGGAAGGTGTTCATCTCTCTATGCTAACCATAGTTCTCATTTTCCTGAAAGCCATTGCTTTCTAGGACCTTGCATTCTGCAAGCTCTGGGAGAACAAGCCTTGGTGACCGCCATTGTTTCCAGCCTCACCATCTACAGCAGTTCTTGACTCATGGTGGACTCAAACGGCGTTTTGTTTATGTGACTAAAGAAATAATAGAGAAGGGTAGGCCTGCTGCTAATTAAGTTTTGCAGTCAAGACAGAAAACAAAGTAGTATTTTCCTTATTCTCTACCCAACAAATCAATAAAATTTTGAATTAGTAAATTATTTCATGGACTAAATTAAAGCAAAAGTTTCAGCTCGGAACTTCCCAGTTCTTTCTGTGACATCAGATCTGTGAGTCTAAGTCAATCATGGTGAAGTGATGGGTTACTCTGGTGCCTAATGGTTGAGAGAGATGTCATTACAAAGGGACAGAGTCAGTGGACAAGCAAAACCTTCTGGCTAGGAACCTCTCCTTTCTCATGACAAATACGCCAGTTTTAATATGTGATAGATTTAAACTATAAATCACACACTTCTTAAACTGTCTGATGACATGGCCTTACCGCAGTAATTACCAAAAGAGGGGATGTGAAGTATACAGATTCTAAAATCAAAATCAGCAAGATGTGAGTATAATTAGTAGCTGCTATGACCAGTGAGATTTTTTTTCCCAACATGAAAGGCTGATTTAACATTCAAAAATCATAAAGTACATGTAGCTCCCCACACAAACAGTATGACGTAGAAAATCCATAGTGCTGTGAGACAATAGTCTTGTATCCTGGAAGGATTTGTCACTTGTATTGGTTTAATAAAATGCTGATTGGCCAGTAGCCAGGCAGGAAATATAGGCGGAGTGACCAGAACAGAAGAATTCTAGGAGGAGGAGAGATTCATTCTGCAGCTGTAATGAAGCTGTAATGAATTCCCAGATCCAGAGGAATCAAGATGAGAATGCTTCACTGATAAAAGGTACCAAGCCACATGGCTAACACAGACAAGAATTATGGGCTAATGTAGGATGTAAAAGTTAATAATAAGCCTGAGCTAATAGGCCAACCAGTTTATAATTAATGTAGGCCTCTGTGTATTTCTTTGGGACTGAACAGTTACAGGACCAGGCAGGACAGAACCTCTGTCAACAGTATAGAATTCTACGGATGCAGGAAAAACATCTTAAAATTGAACACCAATTCATGAATTTTACAAACATGAATAGATGATCAATAGTAGTTCCCAGAAGACTTAAGGATGCAAGAAAACTCCACTAACTGGGTAAAGAACATTTATAAAACCCTCAGCTCTCACCAAGGCAATGACTGCACACTGTCTCTCAAAGCTGTGATGGGGGCACAGTGTCTGTGCTTGCAGCCTTCATGCAACAGCAGGAGAGGTGGTGCAGCAAGGACAAGAATTCAAAGCGGAAAGAAGAAAAGCAACAGAGAGAAAAGCAATTGTCCCTCAGCTGACCACTTCTGCATGAACAACTCAAAAAAAAGGTTAATTATTAGAAATTAGAAATTACCATAGTGAATTCATCAATCCAAGATACAAACTCAGCTCATGGAATTCAATCACATTTCTATATACTAAAAAGCATACTGGTCGAGAGAAACGTTTAAAATGCAGTAGCATTTTCTGCAGAAAGAAGTGTATTCCTTAGATAGAAACTTTAAAATATGTATACATAGGATCTCTCTGCTATGATTATGGAGAAAGGAGAATGCACAAATAAATGAAGATACTATGTCTATAGTTTGGAAGACCACACAGTAAAGACATCAGTTCTATTCAAGGTGACTTAAATGCTTAATGAAACTTTTATCAATCTCCCAAAATTTGTGTAGATATAGACAACCTAATGGCCCATTTTCCAAAGAAAATCCAAGTGGGAGGATTGCATCTACCAAACTCCAGGACTCCTGTAATTGGTACGGAAACAATTAGACACCAATAAAAAATTAATTCACTTCAGCCCAAACTTTACACCTGTATATAATTTAATTCAAAATGAACCACAGGGTTTAGATATAAAATCAAACATTTCCAGAATTGTGGTAAAAAGTATGATAAAGTTCCAGCACCTTGACTAGGAGGACATCAAATGTCCAAGTTCTCAGAGTAGATTTTCCTAAACTGAATATGATTGAAATCTAAACTCTGGTCTGTGAAATCATTAGGAACATTACAAGACCTGCTATAGACTGATTAAAAAAAAATCTAATTGTACTTTTAGAAATAATTAGTCTCTTGAATATAAAGAACTCTCAAGTCTCAACAGTTATAAACAAATAAACAAAAAATAAACACTACAATTAAGCCATGGGCAAAAGACATTTCGACAAAAAAAAATACAGGAGGTAAATAGAAAAATGAAAAACGTTGCTTATCATTAGCCATTGGGGAAATGCAAATTAAACCAAGATGAGGTATCACTACACACCTCCCTCCATGACTAAAAATAGGAGGCAATGCAATCTCAAGCTCCTGGCAAGGAGGTTAAAACTCCACCAGCGCTGGTGGGAATGTGAAGTTCCAGAGAACGTCATTAAAGCAAGCAGGCACTGCTTCACGATGAGAACTCCAGTAGTGCATGACCTGGTGCGGCTGTCTCTGTCTCAGGGACACATCTGTAAAGCATGACCTGGTGACTACACTGTGCAGCTGTCTCAGGGACATGCCTGTTAGCCCATGACCTGGTGACTACACTGTGAAGCTGTCTCAGGGACATGCCTGTTAGCCCATGACCTGGTGACTACACTGTGTAGCTGTCTCAGGGACACATCTGTTAGCACATGACCTGGTGACTGCACTGTGCGGCTGTCTCTGTCTCAACGACACGTCTGTAAAGCATGACCTGGTGACTGCACTGTGAGGCTGTCTCAGGGACACGGAGGCCTGTAGCACATTTGCTTAGTCTATTATTCCACTCATAGCAATTATTATTGAATTGACACTGGTATGGAGAAAGAAAATAGGGTAGTGGTTGGCAGGAGATAGAGAATGAAGAGAGAACTAGGTATGGATGAGGAAGGATGGCAGGAGAGCCCTGTGGAACCTACCCTATGTGTCCACAGGGCAGAAGTTATCCAGCTCTCTATACATGAGAGGGCTGTCTAGGACTACATGTGTGTACACACATAAAGGCACACACACAAAAACACATGCCTGGGCATGAATCTGGCATAAGAGTTGAACTGAGATCACATCAATATAAACATTAAAAGAAAAAAATGACAACAGGCCCACAATGTAAAACTATAACTGAACTGAACATAACATGAAATTTGTATCCATTGAGAATTTTAATAGATATACCAACATTTTCAAACAGCAACAAGGAAGGGGATTAAAGTCTGTTAATATCTAAGAAGTATATTTCTAATTCTAGAACATATATGTTCAGGATCTTTCTTTTAAAAAAGCCTCTTCTCTTAGTATTTTGGTTTCCTAGTTTCAATTCCGCCATAGTGCTTCTTTTTAAAGTGATAAATTCTCAAATTTAGATCAACTTTTGTTTTTTTAGGAAGTAAAAAAGTAATTTTAGCATTTGAATTCCCAACATTTCTTTAAAAATTGATAGAAATGTCTCAAAAATAAAAAAAGATCTTACAGAACACATTTTCCTTGTCTCTTTAAGTCTCTTACTCTTGCTCTCTGGTGTTGAATCTTCAGCTGGGGACCAATCTGTCCCTGACTCCTCTCCTGCCAACCACATGTAGGTGAGCCTCGTGGGCTTCCTTGTCAGCCATCCAGTAGAGAGTGCCCCTTATGATGTTGCTACTTTTTTCTGCAAAATTAAGCTAATTCTTAAAAAATAGTTTTAGCCCAGCAGTGGTGGAGCACAGACCTTTAATCCCAGCACTTGGGAGGCAGAGGCAGGTGGATCTCTGTGAGTTTGCGAACAGCCTGGTCTACAAGCGCTAGTTCCAGGACAGGCACCAAAAGCTACAGAGAAACCCTGTCTCAAAAAAGCCAAAAAAAAAAAAAAAAAAAAACAAAAACAAAACCCAAATAGGTTTTGAGTGGCCCTTAATATGATATAGTGATAAAAACAAGAGATTTGTTGATGACTTCTCTGGAAGTCTCTGGAAGAAGGCTAGCAACGCAAGCAGGAACACTCATCCTCTGGACCCTGTGGAAAAGTCCCTGCAGCCAGCAAAGGGTTGCTGACCCAGGGCAAACAACTTAATCAGCTTCAGTGATTATGTTTGGGTCATTTTATGTGAAACCATGAAATCAAAAGCTCTGTTCACATTAGAATCTGAATCTCTGTGGTGGCCGCTGGGACTTCCTCAGCACACAATCCATCTGTGGAAGTGCCCAGAATTTGTTCTCTCTCACACAAGTTTAATCCATTTCCTTTTTAACAGGTTATTCATCCGGTCCTCTCTTTGGAGCTATCCCACAAATTCTCTTGCTTTTCTCTACAGATAAGTGGCAGGGGGCTTCAATTCGAATGGACAGAAGGGAAATGTTAGACCCTTGTTAGCTGGCTTCTCCTGTCCTTCAGTTAAAGCCCGCAGGAAAGATAAAAAGTAAGAAAAGAAAAGCTTGGGGAAAAAGAAGAGCCCTGTGCTCTGGTAGTAAGGCAAGGCTGGGGTACAGTGGGAAAGGGTGAAATTGGGCCATGGATGCAGGATGACGACTCTCTGTGGCATTTCCTGATGGTTTGAGGCTTTGAAGCATGTATCATCCGTGCATGGGTCGTCAGGGAACAGAGGAAGCCTACACAAGAGAGGGGAAGATAGGGGGCTGGTTTATCAGTCCTTTGGGTTTGACAGCAGCAGGGTTTCACACACTGCACACTGCATTCTCTGGAACTTCCACTTGGCATAGGGACCCAGGAAACCTTCAAGGAATGGGAACTGAGGACCAGCCACAAACCCTACAGTTACAGGCTGTTTCCCCCGATTAACAAATGAAAAGGAATAAGTATAGAAGTTAAGAACAAAACAAATACACATTTAAAATATACACATTAAAAAAACTTTTTTGTTAAAGTAACTGTCTAGTCTTAGTATGTTTTAAACGAGATGTGTCATTTCTCTCTCAGAACTTCAGAAAATATTTCCTGTATTCTCCCAAAGGCAATCTTAGATTGGAAATGAAAAGTCTGTTAATGATATAAATGTATATAAAACCAGACAAAAGGTAGACTAATTTTCTGTGTGTGCAGTTTTATCCCCAAATATTCCAGTATTTGTATTAATAATTGAAAGCCAGATGGTGGAGGCACATGCCTTTAATTGCAGCACTAGGGAAGCAGAGGCAACTGGATCTCTGTGAGTTCAAGGCCAGCCTGGGTCTATAAGAACAGGCTCCAAGACTATAGAGAAATTCTCAAAAAGTCAATGAATGAATGAATGAATGAAATAGAAAAACCAGGATCAGCAAGAGGCTCAGTGGGCAAAGGCATTTGCCACCAAGCCTGACGATTTGAGTTTGACTCCCTAGGACCCACACAAAGACAGAAGGAGAAAACTCACTCCTGAATGTTGTCCTCTGAACTCCACATGAGGTCTGTGGGGTGTGTATGCGCAGATAAATAAATACATGACAGGAAAATCTGCCTTCATAGTCACAGTGTGGTCACCTACTTCACAGAGGTGCTCACATGCCTTCACTTGCCTATAATCTTGCGGTTTTGCCGTAAGCCCATCATGTCCTTCCTGGTGTCAGTTCTCTCCCAGGTGGGAGCCTGTCTGGGGCTGGGGTTGGCGTCCATTGCAGGAGTTGTTACTCCTGAAGGCCCTTCAAGCTTCTGTGGCTGCCTCAGCATCTGTGGAGAGCTGTGCACCCTCCTTCCCTTAGCAGAAGCTAGTTAGTCTGATCTTCCCTCAGGACTGGATCCAGGGTGTGTGTTCTCACACAGAACAAAACAGGCAAAGCTGTATCTATCCCAGGCATTTACCTGGGGGCACTGCTGTCCTGCATCCTCTGAACTTCCTGGACAGGCTAATTCTGGTCTCATCCAGGCTGTCAACTCCCACTGTGCTAGCACTTTCTAAATGAACAGGCAGGCTGTGAGGAGATACATGGAAGTTCATCATCAATCTCTCCCCCTCACAGGAAAATCAGAGCAGGAAAGCCCTTGTCGTACAAACACGAGGGCCCAAGTTCTGAGAGCAGCACCCTTAGAAATAGCCAGGTTTGGCAGCATGCTCTTGTAATCTCAATGCAGAGAACAAGAACCCCAAGGATCCCTGGGCCTTAGTGGCCAACCAGAGTACCAACAAAGAACTATAATTGAGACAGCAAGAGAGAGACTGTCTCAACAATGGAAGAACAGAACCATTGAAGAAGACATGTGACAGGATTTCAGACCTACTGCCCCCTACACACACGTATACACAATTGATTCTCTATCCACTGATGTCTCTCAACTACTCTGGCTTTCATTTCAGGAGGGAAACTGCCAGGTTCTGTAACATGAGGGCCTGGTTGGTTTCTGTCCTCCCACCAGGTCCCACAGTCATTAGGTCCCAAAGAAAATCACACAGAGAGTCTCCATAAGTTACAAACTGATTGGCCCATTAGGTCAGGCTTCTTATTAGCTCTTGTAGCTTATATTAACCCATTATCCCTATCTATGTGAGCCACATGGCTCAGTACCTTTCTCGGTGGGGCAGGTCACATCCTGCTTCTTCGGTGGTCCAGGCAGGAATGCCGAGAAAGCTTCCTGCTTCCCAGAATTCTCCTATTCTCCTTGCTCCGCCTCTACTTCCTGTCTGGTTGTCCCACCCATACATCCTGGCTAATGGCCAATCAGCGTTTATTTAAATCATGATTGACAGAATATGGACAATTCTCCTGCACCATTTCCCCCTCTTTTTTTTTTTAAACAAAGAAAAATATCCATAGTCCATTTTTTGGGAATGTGGGCGTAGTATTCCAGGCTACTTCCACATTGGAAGGCTACTACCCCCATTGGTTGGGGGTGCTGATAATCTTATGGGGACTTAAAGAAAATTTAGAGTTATGATCAAGTCCTGACTGGAGTATCCTGTGAGGCTTGATCATCTCAGGCAGCAGTCTTGAATCTGTTCTGGATGTAGAACTCAGACATCTGGGCCATCTGTTCCTACTGGAGATTTCTCAGGTGGTCTTCCTTGATCAAACCTGAGTTTTCAAGCCTCTCGTTTCCTGTGGAAACAAAAGCAAAATCTCTTCTCCAGAGTAACATACCTTTTGACTTCAATTTTGAAGTCAAGGTATTTTCAAAATATCTATCTTGGATTAGTTCAGCAGCATTTATAAGCAAATATCTTTTAGGAGGTGTTTCTCCTTCCTCAATATTCGAACAATTCAAAGAGAGCATAATAGCATACAGTATCAAGATTCTCTGTGTATTTTCCATCTTTATGTGGCTTTATTTTAACCTTTATTTATTTTTATTTTTACTTTTAACTTGTGGCTTTTTGAGACAGGTTCTCTTTGTATCTTTGTCCTGGAACTCACTCTGTAGACCAGACTATCCTTGAACTCACAGAGATCTGCCTGTCTCTGCCTCCACAGTTCTGGGATTAAAGGTGTGTGCTACCACACCTTGAAGTCACAGAGGTCAATCTACCTCTGCCACCACACTTTGAAGTCACAGAGGTCAATCTACCTCTGCCTCCAAGTGTTGGGATTAAAGGTGTGTACTCTTTCTTTTTTTTTACTTTAAGAACTTTAACCTTAAGTCAGCATATATTTTTAACATACTGTAACCATTTCGAGGTTTTCTTTGTCTTTGAATCTATCTTTACTGTATATCTCTCTTTTTCTGACTACATGAGTCTTTAATTTACAAAGCTATATGGGTAGGATAAAAGCCATGGCTTTGATGGCTGGATCCAGCCCATTCCTTAGCTTTCTGCAATTCCAGCCTCATGGCGGAGGTACCGGCCTGAGCCATGCTTATTGCCACAACTCTATGGTGTTTCCAGGTCCTTGCCAGCAAGCAAGCTACAACAATGTGTCTATAGACAACACTCAAATGCTCCGAAGTCGGACTGCCTGCCTGAAAGAGTCAGAGTTTGCCCTGGCAGGACAGCCCAGAAAGCAGGCATTTTAAAACATGTGGTCAGCTTTTTGTCAACACTATTTAAGTGTTTCTTGGCAGGACCTCTTAAAAGAGCTGCAAAGCTTTGCAGCTAAAGCTGAGTCAAGGAAGCTTCTCTTAGATGAGAGTGCTTGCTTGCCTTTAGCAAGCAGAGCCGACCCGAGAAATTGCTGCTACCAAGAAAACATGATTTACTCTATTCTTTTCCAAGATTTCTCAGGCTTTCTGTGGATGCAGTTATCCACGTGGGCGCCATTCTGTAACATGAGGGCCTGGTTGGTTTCTGTCCTCCCACCAGGTCCCACAGTCATTAGGTCCCAAAGAAAATCACACAGAGAGTCTCCATAAGTTACAAACTGATTGGCCCATTAGGTCAGGCTTCTTATTAGCTCTTGTAGCTTATATTAACCCATTATCCCTATCTATGTGAGCCACATGGCTCAGTACCTTTCTCAGTGGGGCAGGTCACATCCTGCTTCTTCGGTGGTCCAGGCAGGAATGCCGAGAAAGCTTCCTGCTTCCCAGAAATCTCCTATTCTCCTTGCTCCGCTGTTGTAATAGGGCGCGCGGGCCTTCTTTTGGTCCCAGTGGCCATCCGGATCCCGCCACCCAGTGCCTGGCTAGCTTATACCCGAAATAATTACACGGAAACTGTATTTATTTAAATACTGCCTGGCCCATTATCTCCAGCCCCTTCTTGGCTAACTCTCACATATTATTTTAGCCCATCTCCATTAATGTGTATCACCACTTGAGTTGTGACTTACCGGCATGAGTCTAACCTGTGTCCATCTTGTGCTGGAAAAGCATGGCGTCTGCTGCACTGCCTTCTCTCTCACAGCATTCCGTTCTATCTACTCTGCCCACCTAAGGGCTGCCCTATCAAAAGGCCATGGCAGTTTTCTTTATTTAACCAATGAGGGCAATACACAAACAGAAGACCCTCCTACACCATTTCCCCTTTTTCTGTTTAAACAAAAAAGGCTTTAACTTTAACATAGTAAAATTACATAATAAAACTTATCAAGCAAGAATTACAGTTACAACCTATTTTATCTTTTATCATGACAAAGGAAAACTATAACTGTAACTATCCATTCTTCAACTCCATCAAAGACTCCAGAAGCATAAAATATTACCTAAGTAAACAAAAAATAAGCAACTTCCAAACTCTAAAAATGACAGAGACATCTCGCTGCCTGGACAGTCACCCAAAGTTCCTCTGTACCATTGGGGCATCCATCTTCAGCCTACAGGCCCATAGTATCCAGCAGACATTTCCATGATGCAGGAAAATTCAAAGACAGTTCGGTCACTTTCTTCTGTATCCTGCAGAATGTCTCACAGACTCTTTCATGAAGCAGGAACCCTGAAGGATCATCTCACCTTTAGGCAAGTTTAGCAGTCCTCTCTCTACGGGTTCTTTGTGTCCAGTTTATGCAACAGTCCAGGCAAGAGCACTTTCTTGCCCAAATGGCAAACCAACTGCATAAGGAGTCTCTTCAATGCCCATCTTCCTCTTGAAGTAGCTGGTACTA
>PVIU01000237.1:35133-255133 GCA_004026605.1 Ondatra zibethicus
GAAAGATATGAAGAATGCCTATCTGAAATATATCTATGCACATCTAGAAAATCTAACATGACTACAAACTTGACTATATCAATGACTATCCATTAACAACCTATATTTCCTAATTATACATTACATTTTTAAATGAATTACACAATCACAATACCTTAATCAAGAGCAGAAATATAACAAGATTGACCTTAAATTTATAGCAATAAGGCAAAATTTATACCAATGTAAATTATCCATATCTATATCATCTCCCCCTTTAAATTTAAAGAACATTTATAATCAATATTTGGGAATATGGGCGCAGTTACTTCTCTCCAAACTTCTTCCTGCTGTATGGTGGCGCTGTTAATCAGGTCTGTCATGGTATACCCTGTTCATCTCAGTCACCAGTGAAGTAATTTTTTGAAGGTGTTCACAGTGACCTTTCAGGAGGGCGTGGTTTATCAAACCTCATTGGTGTAGAAGGAATCCAGAGGGTCTCACCTTCTGTGAAAACAAAAGAAGAACCTCCTTTCCAAAGCACAATATCCTTAGACCCAAATTTTAAAGCCATTATATCTTTGTAATAATACCCATGTTGGTTTAGTTTAGTAGTCCAGACAATGAAATGTCTCTCTGTACTTAACTCCTTTACAGTAAAAAAATTCAAAGAAAACACAATAAAATACATAATCCAGACATTTTGTGAATTTTCTATTTTTATGTGGCTTATTTTTTTTTTAATCTATGACTATCTGTACTCTGTTTCTTTAAAGACTTTACCCTTTTATTTTAAGCATTTAACTCTATACTCTTTTTCTTTTCTCTCCCAAGCCTACGAACAGCCATCCAACACTGTGACCCATTTAGAGGTCTTTTATGTCTGAATCTGTCCTATTGTGAATCTGTAATTCTTTACTATCCAGGAGCACTTCTTAAAATGTTAAGCAGTTCTTAAAAACTTAAGTTGCACTTTGTAGGGGTTGTAAGGTACTACCTGTTTCCTGCCCAGTCGAAACCTTAACTGGGCTTTTATTATGATAATTACGATCCTGCCTGAGATTAGCACAGTTCAGCATGGTGGAGCCAGCACCAGAGCCATGTGGTGCCCCTGAGCCGAGCACAGTTCCAAGCACACAGCAGTCCACATTGCCATCAAGCAAGCCATAGCACTTTAGTCAGAAATCCCATGCAAATAATCTGTCTCCAGCGGGAGCCAGAGATGGTGGCGGCAGCATAGCCCAGAAAGCAGGCATTTTAAAACCGCCGCAGGTTTTTTACTGTTGGGGCTGCTGGGTGAGGAAATTTTTTCTGCGGCACCCTGCTAGTAAACAGCAAAAACTCTGTTAAACTCTGTATTCTTTTTGAAGGTCTCTCAAATTGTACGTGGAGTCAGAAAACCACGTTGGGCGTCAACCTGTTGTAATAGGGCGCGCGGGCCTTCTTTTGGTCCCAGTGGCCATCCGGATCCTGGCGCCCGGTGCCTGGCTAGCTTATACCCAAAATAATTACACGGAAACTGTATTCATTTAAATACTGCCTGGCCCATTATCTCCAGCCCCTTATTGGCTAACTCTCACATATTATTTTAGCCCATCTCCGTTAATGTGTATCGCCACTTGAGTTGTGGCTTACCGGCATGAGTCTAACCCGTGTCCATCTTGTGCTGGAAAAGCATGGCGTCTGCTACACTGCCTTCTCTCTTACAGCATTCTGTTCTGTCTACTCCGCCCGCCTAAGGGCTGCCCTATCAAAAGGCCATGGCAGTTTTCTTTATTTAACCAATGAGGGCAATACACAAATAGAAGACCCTCCTACACCACTCCGCCTCTACTTCCTGTCTGGTTGTCCCACCCATACATCCTGGCTAATGAGCCAATCAGTTTATAACCTAATATAGACCTCTCTGCATGATTTTCTTTGGGGCCAAACAGCTGTGGGAACCAGGTGGGACAGAGGCCCCAACTAGCAAGCAGCCCTCATGCTACAAGGTTCCAACTCCAACATGGTCCCCACATTTCAGGGTGGAGTCCTGTTATCAAGGAAGTCCCTAGCCCTCTGCTCTCTATATTTGTTTCCCTAATAGCTTACGTGCAGAAGGTAACTGTGATGTCGATCTCGGTTTTTCCTGGGATCCTGAAATAAATGCACATTGTCTTCATTATCTAGACTTTATAGCAGGATCAAATAATATATGCACACGCAGATGTACATCCTGATAAGGTGTGAGTATAAACACTGGCATGCATATGGCTACGGCAACCAAAGGACAACAAAGGAAAATGAGGAGAGAGCACACATCATGAAGATTAGAGAAGGTCAGAGGGAGAAGTGAGCTGGCACACAGATCTGAGGAAACCACTGAACATGTAGAATGGGTAAAAAATAGTTGAGAAACATAACAGGTGTTATAACACACACACACACACACACACACACACACACACACAAAGAAATGGAGACATTTTAAGATTTTTCTAACTAGAGTCCCGGGAGAAGGAAGGTTAAGAATTGATATTCAGAAAAAGAAGGATAATGAACCCAAGTTTCTCAGAGTCATTGAAATGTTGCCAGTTGTACAAATGAAATTATACTTAGGGCTGGGAGATGCTCAGTCAGTAAATTGCCTCTCGTGCCAACACTGGGGACCTGAGTTCACACCCCAGAACCCAACTAAAGGTTAGACATAGTGGTTCAGGCTTATAATTTCAGCTCAGGAGAGGTAGTGAGAGGAGGATTCCTGGGATCCATTTCCCTGACAAGCTCTTCTACTTGGGAGAATTTCAGATCAGTGAGCAACCGTGTCTCCTGAGGAATGACAGCCAAGGTTGTCCTCTGGCCTCCAAACACGCTCATGCATACCTGTAATACTGTAATACGTGTAAAGCTACATAGGCAGGAACACACAGAGAGAGACAGAAAAAAGAAATTGTGAAACTACTGGGTATTGAGGAGCCCAGGAGGAAAAGTACCTACAAATTAGTCACAGCCATCCGCTGTCTCCTTAGTGAACCAGGAGCCAGGAGGTGTACAGTGCCATCAAAGCACCAGAGAAAAGGAATGCTTATCTGCACTTAAGCATCTTCTGAGAAAGATAAAGATGCCTCTAACACAACTAACTTCCGTTTTTAGTACAGGGACTTCTCTCAGATCTACACAAAGCAGGTGACACTTCAGATCACGTGACAGGAGAGGAGGCCACAAGGACCAGTCTAAGTCTGTAAGGAGAACTGTCCAGCACAGGGTTCTGGGTATTAAACAGAAAGGGTTGAACAGTCCCTGGTCCCTTGACTGCTCTGTATATAGTGCAAGTTACTGTGCCCAGCAGAAATGGACTTCTCATCCCTGATAAAAGCCTTAGTAGCCATCATGTCCAGGGACACCTCACAGCAGGACACCCTCAAACCTAACCACTGGGGCTAGATTTTCAGCTGGAAGCCATCCTCCTCCAGTCTGGCTGGTCCATGGGGAAGTACATCCTTAGCGGCTTCATGCATCTCACTGACTTGCATATCTCATGGTTGAGAAATCTCCAACTCTGACTTGAGGAAAAATAGCAAGATGCAGAGAGTTTCCTGCCACCACATCCACTGCCTGTTCAGAGCACTGGTGTCTCTTTGGGATGAGGTAGTGTCTGGGCAGCCTCCCTGCCACGTTTTCTGACATCATTATCCCGCATGAGATCCTAGTCTGAGATGTAAGATCTAGGCAGACTTGACACACCTCACCAAGCTTACTTTCTGTAACAGGACAAGGTTTTATTGTGTGTCATGACAGTTGGTTATATCCTTTCTCCACCCCATGTTTGTAAAATGCAGAATGCATTAAATGTTACAAGCATTTCCTTTTGGGTAAGAATCAAAATAAGGAAATAAAAATACACAGATAAAAAGGTAGAGATAAAATTGAAAGGAAATAAGCCAAATTGTCATTAGTTTTAGAAACTAAGATCATCTATTAAGAAATCTGAGATACTCTGCAGATACATTATTTTAACTAATAAGATTTGGCAAGTCTTTGGATATAAGCCCATATTCAAAGTTATAATTCATTTCTATTCTACAGCAATAAAAAATAATTTAGAGGCCAGCCTGGAAAGATGGTTCATCAGACAAAGGCACTTGTCATCAAACCTGCTGCAATTCCCTGACCTGACATTGTGCAAAGAGAGGACTGACTTCCTTGAGTTGGTCTCCGACTTTCACATTCCCACTATGGCTTGCACACACATACCCACACCACTTACACTAAATAAGCACATGGAATAATATAAAAATGTAATTTACATAATTACAAATGAATCCAAAATAGTATTCTATAAAAAGGCCACCTCAGCAGAGATGTGTTTTTAGAAGATATTAAAGATCAAAATAAAATGAGATGTCTACCAATTTTTTAAGCAAAACTTCAATACTCAATGTGTGGTAATCTATGTAAGTTGGTCTATAGGCTTGATGAAAGTGTACACACACTTTGTGAACTCTATCTAAAACTTAAATATATACAACTGCCCAAAGATTTCCAATTACTGTCACTAAAAACAACATGGCAGTGACTGCCTATCTGGGAACTGACGCTGGCTGTGAAGTGGGAACCAAGTCGTTAGGATTTAATCAGGAAGCAGTGACCAAGGTGTCATATTGAGAACTGTGTTGTGTGTGCACAAAGACAAACCCAGAGCCCAGAGCAGTGTGAAATGTACAAAAAAAGGAAGGATCCTACTGAAAACCAGTGAACTGCCTGCTAACTCTCTTATTACAAACGAGCATCATATGACCGCTATAAGGTAAAGGATCCCCCTTCCTTCCTCCTTTGCCTGAAGCAGGACTTCAGTCACACGGGATGGTCTGAAAACAACTAGACTAGCCTCCCTCTCACAGGTGAATGCCCCACATCTGCCTCCTTGGTTATAGTCATTCTTCTCCAGTTCCCACCAGTAAAGGATGCTAAACAAGACTCAAGAAAGCAGAAAAGATGGTAGACCTGGGGTCACCTTGTTAATTAATTACCTTTAATCAATGTGTCTACATTTAAAACTATGATATCAGAATTCTTCTGTAGCATGAGGGCCTGGTTGGTTTCTGGCCTCCCACCAGGTCCCACAGCCGGCAAAGTCCCAAAGAAATTCACACAGAGAGTCTACATTAGGTCATAAACTGATTGGCCCATTAGCTCAGGCCTCCCATTAGCTCTTGTAGCTTATATTAACCCATTATCCCTATCTATGTTAGCCACATGGCTCAGTACCTTTCTCAGCAGGGCAGGTCACATCCTGCTTCTTCAGTGGTCTGGAAGGAGTGCCAAGGGAGCTTCATGTTTCCCAGAATTCTCCTGTTCTCACCTCTACTTCCTGTATGGTTTTCCCATCTATACTCCCTGCCTGGCCAATCAGCATTTATTTAAAACATGATTGACAGAACCCATTCTTCTTTACCATTAAATTTTCAATTCCATAAGTAATTTTAGCATGAAAGAGTGGTCTCTCAGAGGCATGGGCAGGAGAACTTAGCAAGTTCAGGCCATCCTGGTCTATATACTGACATCTGGGGTTATACAGCAAGACCCATTCTCAAAATATAACAAAATGAGAAAATATTGGTTTCTAAAATCTCAGAATATTTCAAGTCACAAAAAGGCACCAATGTTAATTCTACAAAATATTTTACTTGCAAATCAATTTGCCAGTGTTTCCCTCCAGCAAACTGTATAATGTGACTGCATATTGTATTACAAACAGATTTTTTTCCAAATAAACACTCAGTTTCACAACTCCAAATAAACCATCCTGAGACGCTGGTACTTGATTACTTGAAGATAATAATTATTATTATAATTTTCCCAAGGGACCAATAATCTAGCAAATTAAATTCAGTGAAATGTAAACATGTCACCATTATCTTTCATTATTGCTGAGCCAGACTACGGGGAGCACAAGTGGCCATGGGTAAAGTCAGGAGTGCTGCCTGTGTCCAACAGCAACCACAGAAGTGTCCATCACTGAACTCCAGCACCTGACTCTGACTTTACCAAAAGCCAAGCCTTGAGTAGGGGAGAAAGTTGCATCAGCTCTGGCCCTGAAAAGATCTTGTGATTTCCAGTTTTAACGCAACAAAGTCCTATTGCTTAAACAAAACCCAAGTTTACTAAACATTTTCCTCTTGCTCAGGCTAAACTGATATCAGTGGACAGCAGTGTGGTTGGACGTGTAGGTGTGTATGCACATACATAGGAGCTTGTGCCCATGTATGAACATACATGATATCAGTGGACAGCAGTATGGTTGGATGTGTGGGTGTGTATGCACATACATAGGAGCTTGTACCCATGTATGAACATACATGATATCAGTGGACAGCAGTGTGGTTGGATGTGTGGGGTTTGTATGCACATACATAGGAGCTTGTACCCATGTATGAACATGCATGATATCAGTGGACAGCAGTGTGGTTGGATGTGTGGGTGTGTATGCACATACATAGGAGCTTGTATCCATGTATGAACATGCAGCTGTCAGAAAAAACGTTGAGAACTTTCCTTTATGTTTCTCCGTATTCTATTATTGAGACAGTGTCTCTCTCACTGACACACTGAGTGGACTTGGCCTGGATCAGTCTGCCTTTGCCCTCCAAGGTTGGGATTACAGACATCTAATCATGCCTGGCTTTTATGCATGTTCTGGGATGTGAACTCAGGTCCACTTGCCTGAATAGCAAGAGCTCTGTCTCACTGAGCCATCTCCCCAGCTGCCAGCAGTGTGATTCTTAAAACCTTGCAGTCAAAGTCAAGCCCAAGCTCTAGAGAGTGAATGCTTTCTGCTTTCCTAAGTCTGTGTCAAGTAAAATCTGACTTAAGTACTCCCTGCGATTCTAAAACAAGCTCACCCAAACCTCTGGCATGCTCCAAATCTCAGTTCCTGTGTGATTACCTCCTGGGAACCCGAGTTATCCTCACCTGGCATCCCAGGATGTTGACTGTCCAGAGGCAGAAGCATGCAGTCACTTTGTGCCGTCTTCGTCAGTTTCTCAGATCTACTCAAGGCAGATGGGTTGTGCTCACATTCACAAAAACCAGATTTGGTTTTCTGTTTTTAACTGTAGATGTTAATGTTGTTATGATCGCCATGTATTTCATTTTAATCGTGTTGTGATATTATTCTTTGTTTTCAATCCTTAAGGTACTGAGTAGATTCCTGCTTTTCTAGTCTAAGTGTTGAGAGTGAGAGACCACCTTCTGCACACTGCTTTGACAGTCTTGCATCCATGTCTATGTCCTGCCTTCATTTTCTTTAGTCCAATGTCTTCAGTCCCTCGAGAGCCCTCCTTTGATCTATCGATTATTTATAAAGGTGTTACTCAGCTTCCAAATGTGTGCTGAACTCCCTGCTGTGTTTCCGGATACAGTTTCTCCTTTGATTTCCTTGCCACTCATTCCCTCTCAATTCTGATGGGTCAAGAGCTTGCGAGTCAATTTCCTGTGTAGTGATAATAATGTAACAACAGCAAAACGGAGTGACCTAGAGTAGAGTGGCTGCAAGGTAAACCACAAGCACCACACCTGAGGACAAGATAAAGTCTCAGAGGCACAGCTAGGACCTGCAGACATCGTGTAGACACCAGGGAAATCATAAGTTGGTGGGGAATGTGTAACCTCAATTATGATGAAATATGAGCCCAAGCGTGACATAGAATGGGTGTGAGAACTCTGAAGGGCACACACTCAGAGAGGGCCGCACCTGTTGTAACTATGCTCATGGCAGAAAGCTAAGTTCATTGCTTGGTTCTGTTAGGGGAAGGAAAGTAGGCATTGTGGAATATTCTCTACAGCCACAATACCTCTCTGTGATTAGAGTCTTTCCCAGGGCCTCGTCTGGGAGTGGGATTAGGTTGGAGGTGGTGCCATTGCTGGAGCACAATTAGTCCTCCTCTATGGCCCAGCAAAGTCAAAGAAATACTTACAAAGGTCACCTGCCTCAGGATGTGAGTCCATGCAAAGGCTTAGCTCTAATCTGAAGATTATAGAAAGTGTTTCCTCCCACTTAACCTACGAGCATACCAGCACTGCTCCAGGACAACAGCAGTAAATTAGGAAGAGTCTTGGGGAAATTCAATGACTCCAGAGGAGACAAAAACAATGATATTGGGGGCCTCCCAGCATTCTCTCCTAGCTGTCATCCTATTTGCCTTAGTGCTCTGAGGACTTTTCTTCCAGCATTACCTGCCTTGTTCTCCTTTGTAGCTCATTGGGGTCACTTTGCTGAGGCACATGTGTGGGTAGACGGGTTCCTAAGACACTGTACATTTCCTAACTCCAAGACAAGGTGTGGTGCCTCCTGCCCCATCCAGTGTTCTCTTAGACTCTATTCTGGATGTTCTTGACGTTCTCTGAGGGCAGTCACTCTGAACGCTTTATGTGCACTCTAAGTTCATTAAAACATGCTCATGGTTCAGAGGTATTCTGATAACTGCCATTGCTCATAATTCCTGAGAAATAAAACAGTCTGAATAAATGTGCATAAATCAAAAACATAATTCCTCATCTGTATCTCTGCTCAATTCTGTGTATAATAAATTAGTTCCATTCTAAATTGATGTTGTGTTGTGATCTCAAAATGTGCCCATTCTAATAGGAGCAGGATATCATGATAGTCCAGGATTCCCACGTCCTTAACTGGTTTGCTTAAATGTCTGCCTTATAAAAAGCCTCATCATTCTAACAGTAAATTTCAGCATTATTTTGACTTATCTAGCTCTTTATTTTATTTTTTTATTTGTGTGTCTGTGTGACTGTAGGTGCACAAGCATGCTTGTGGAGGCCTGAAGAGGACCTCAAGTCTCCTAGAAGAGGAACTGCAGTCTGTTGTGAGCCTCCTGCTGTGGGTCCTGGGAGCTGAACTCTGGAAGAACAGCAAGCACCCTGAGCCCTGAGACATTTCTGCAGCCTGCCTTCACGTCCCAAGCTTTTTGAGTTTGCCTCTCACCATGCTCTTCACTGTGGCATCTGACTTTAAGTCTGTCACCGTGTTTCTGCAGAGAGGTCTTCATCACTCTTCTCCAATCCAGACGTCTCATCTGGTCTCTCTAGTGAAAGGAGAACATTCCTAAGCATTCACTGAACACACATGTCCCAGGGACCTAGTGTAATTAACTCACTTAGCCCTTAATGATTATTGACTAATTGGTATTACTTTTCTTTTCAAATTCATTTTTCATACTGCCAAGGAAAAAACAAGTCTCCAAAATCCACCTGGGGCTAACTGGGGGGACAAAATCAGGGTTGTTATCAGTTGAAAATTAAGGCATCCTAAGAATGCACCCCATGAACAAGACAGCTGTAAGTCTGAAACTGTGGAAGCTGAGAATAGCATCTCAGGCTATCTACATCCAATGCCCTGCCTCCCTGGTTTCAGAAGAGGTTAGTATGCATGCTAAAGCAAGAAAGACAGCTTTGGAGGTGATCAGCCACCTGTTAGGGTACCAAAATAAAGGACAAGTTCACATTCTTTTAAGAAGATTTTAGAGAAGATGCCAGTTCGAGTTCAGTTTGCATCTGACATCAGTTCCTGAACTGATTCTGGTGATGTATGTGGAACAGAAGACGCGAGCTTCAATAGAAACCCATAGGCATGGGGAAGGGACATTCATGAAGGAAATGGTAACAGCTTCTGTCAGAAGAGAGACAAAATTGAGGCACCTCAGATACACCATGATGTATCTGTTTGTTACAGTTTTCTGAGTGGTCTTACAAGCCATTTAAATCCTTATTGATGAACACACTATTTTAAATGTCTTCCAGGATATGTAGAAACACATTTCATGTTCCCTAAGTAATGAACCCTGACACACACTTACCAAAATGTACTGCAGAAAAAAATATATATAATTCACTTATCACACTCAATTAGTCGTCAAGATGGAAATCTTGTCTAGAACCCTGGCTTGTTGGTATTGTGTCCCAGCCAACATGAGTGCTTCAGCCGTGTACTAGGTAACCTAGCCCAATGTATTCTGCATAATCTAAGAACCATTTCTGTTTCTCCCTGACTTTACACTGAGCTTTCAATTCTTTCCACGTGGGGAGGAAGTTCATTAGTTTACAACAAACTGTTGAGGGATAACTGTAATTATTGAAGACAACCTCCTTCTGTTGTATCTAAATGTGCTTTCTTGTTACCACAATCTATTGTCCCTTAGTTTGTAAAATAAATTGGCTCCATCATCCTTATGGTGACATCTGGAGCCCGTGGAGGTATTTACCTTGTGCCCTTGAAACTTTCAATGACTGTTCTACATATAACAAACGTGTCATACTTATATTCTGTGTAAAGGATTGGTCAGGGCAAATACCTTCAGTGCTGGTATTGGCTCACACATCACATCAGCCTAAAGAAAGTAATTACCTTTCTTTGGGCCAGCAAAACTTGACAAATTGTAAAAGCTTTCCGGGAAGTGTTGCCATCACCCAGTTGCGGTGATAAATCAAGTAGGCAATCTCATCTAAGTGACTTCATTACTGGGTGTGCACTGAGAAAATGACTTTCTACATTAGCGTCGCATCCCTAGAAACTGCATGGATATGATAACAACACAGAAAACATGATTTTAAAGTAATATTGCTTCCATTGGTATGTAATTGTCATTTAAAAAACTAATTTGACAACATATTTGGTTTTGGTTTTCCTTCAATATGCACTTGTTTCCCTTCCTCTATGACTATGAAGCTTTAACAGGGCCTTGTGCTTGGCACTGATGGCACATGGGAAGTCTTGCTTGGTTATGGGGATTGCTCTGCCTGTATTTAACCACTTCTAGCCTGCTCACAGTCCCTCACTTCAGACCACCCCACTTCTCTTGCTCCCTGTGTTCCCCATAATCCCAAGGGTCTATCCTGAACACCTACTTGCTAAGTTTTGAACAGAACTCAGAATCATAGCTACGCCTTATGGGGCAACTGGAATTGAGACGCCCAGCTCCCTACATCATGTCAGAGAGTACATGAAATTAGCATGGCTTGCCTCTGCCTTCATTCCTTGGTATGGGCAAACCTTCCAAGAGGTTTCTCCATTGTGTCCTAACTATTTCTCCTTTTCATAGTCTACTCTTTGTAGGCCAGCTACTATGTGCCACTCACCTCCAAAGAGAAGTGAAGCCCAAAAATCTCAGAGGAGGAAATATATACATATAGTTTATAGTTCTTCAATAAAGATTATTATTAGTCTCTTCTCATTATCTCTTTTCTATTTGATCTTATCTTCATATTAGCATGAACTGAAGGATGTTTACTTTATCCTTTGGGTAAGCTTTGTCCAAAGTTTTGATCAAGTTCTTTCTGCTCATTTTAGTTGGGTTAGCTGTCTTTCTATATGAATCTATTATTGATGCTTGTATTGCAGACATGTGGTTTCTGCTCATTTGTTTCTCTGGACTCTTAATGATGTATTTGATTAACAATTCCTAATTATCATTAATCATAATTCATCAAAACATTTCAAGAAGTTCAACAACTTCACAAGATTTTCCTTTCAAAGCAGGAAAACAGTCAAGCACAAAGCTTCTGTCACCTCACAGAGGGTGTTGGTGGACAGCCTCAAATTCTTAGATCAAAGCATCCAACACCTTCCACAAGAGACACAATAAAAAAAGGGGTGTGGCTCAACACCTTCCAAATCAGGTACAATAGAAAAAAGTGTTGTTCAATACATCCTACAATAGATACACAAAAAAAGAAATAAAGAAAGGAAGAAAGGAAGGAAGGAAGGAAGGGAGGGAGGGAGGAAGGAAAGAAGGAAGGAAGAAAGGAAGGAAGGGAGGGAGGAAGGGAGGGAGGAAGGAAGGAAGGGAGGAAGGAAGGAAGGGAGGGAGGAAGGAAGATAGGAAAAAGAAAAAAAACAGAGTTGCTCATCATCATAGTTTCACCTCCAAAACCTACATCCTGGTCAGCAGAGAGAAAAAGTTTCCTCAGATGCTGGAAAAAACCCATGAGCATCTGATTCTCAATTTAACGCTTACACATTCAGGACATCAAAGGGCTCTGCAAACAATTTTGTAATAGAGCAGAATAACAATATTGTCAATCAAAAGCAACAAATGAAAGGTTAATTGTATTTCTACATAATAATAATGTAGACATAGACCGTGTCTGATATAATATAAAAATAGTAAATAATTTCAATAAAAATGATTGTGATAGCCACAAAGAACCCTGAAGAACCTCACAAAGAGAAATTTACTATTTAAATGTAAGTAAGCTGGTTAGACATACTGTGTTCAGGGATGGGATAAACCAATGTCATTAGAAAGGCATAAACACAGTAACAAAAGGTCCACTGTGTGATGTGGTTACTATAGATAACACTACTATACACTCCAATTTTGCTAAGAATTGATCCTATACATTTTCAGTGTATGCATGTGTGCGTGTGTATATACAGGCATACAGAGAGGGAGATATACTAACTACCTTTATTGAGGCAATACTTTTTAATTATGTTTTTCTTGTTCAGAAGTTTTACATGTATTCAATGAAATATAATCTTTCAATGCATACCTATATCAAACATGATTTTGTACATGTTACAAGTATATAATCTTATCAAACATAACTCAGTGTTAGAATGATTTTCTAAAACATATCCAAGCATATGAACAGATTAGTGCGCAACAAATCACACAGTCAATATGCAAAATACAAAGCACAAAGAGCAAAAATACTAGTTTAGTAAAGATTGCTGAGCTTCTTTGAAAATGTGTACAGGAATTAGAAGAAACCAGAATAATCAAGACAGTCCTAATTAGAAAAATAAAGCTAACAAACCTGCTAAATTGTTATCACAGTATGACCAAGGACATGGAGACACCCCTATGATGTAGGATTCCCCTCTGTATCCTGTGAATGTGTTTTATTACCATTGGTTAATAAAGAAGCTGTTGTGGCCTATGACAGGGCAGAATAAAGCCAGGTGGGAAATCTGAACAGAAAAATAGAGAGTGAGTCGCTAAGAGTCAGAGTGACACCATGTAGCTGCCAAAGGAGAAAGACGCCAAAAACTTACCAGTAGGTTGCAACTTTATGATGATACATAGATTAATAGAAATAGGTTAATTCAAGATGTAAGAGCTACCTAGGAATATACCTAAGCTATTGGCCAAACAGTGTTGTAATTAATACAATTTTCTGTGATTATTCAGGTCTGGGCAGCCAGAAAATGAAAATGCAGTCTCACTTACATCCCTAGGGTAAATGCCATAGAGAAGTCATTCAGAACCATCCTTGACCACGGTCACCAGCTTTGCATGTAACTCCACTACAACTCGCTGGAGGATGGGGAGTTTTAATAAGTAGAAACCTATTAATTACACATGAAAAATGTGATTCACCTTTATACTGAATATAAGTTTCCCTTGTGAGAGCTTACAGATATAACTATAAAAGCTAAACAGTGATATTTCCCAATGAATACAACTCTCTGTGTTCCTTTCATATTACAGTCTTGGGAAAGGGAAAGGTGTCTTCCAGAATACTCAAGTAGAGTAACTACAAAGTCGTATATTTCCAAAAGAAGGAAGAGGAATTTTATCATTAAACTCATTAATGTCTGTATATTCCCTAAACTTACTCAATTTCAGTCTCTGCACTAAACTTAGTGACTTTATCCTATGTGCCCAGAGCTCAAGTTTTGACTCAAAATATAAACTGAGGACATTTGGTTAAACATTAGCATCCCCTTGGTGATGTGGGATTCCCCTCTGTATACTATAAATATACTTTATTGTCAGTGGATAATAAAGAAGTGGCTTTTGGCCAATGGCTTAACAGAATATAGCCAGGCTGGAAAAGATATATAGAGAGAGTAGGCAGAGTCAGAGAGATGCCATGTAGCCACAGCAGGAAACAGATGTTGGACACCAGACGGGAACCTTACTGGTAAACCACAAGCCTCATGGTAAAATATAAAATAATAAAGAGAGAGTAGGCAGCGTCAAGGAAAGTCCCAGACAGAACCTTACCAGTAGGCCACAACCATGTGGTGATACACAGATTAATAGAAATGGATTAATTTAAGATATAAGGGCAAGCTAGAAATATGTGTAAGCTAATAGGCCAAGCAGTGTTTTAATTAATACAGTTTCTGTGTGATTATTTCGGGTCTGAGAAGCAGGGAAACAAATGAGCAGCCTCATACTATACCTTTGTGTCTCGTCCACTATCATTCTAAGATACTAAAGAGACTTTCTTTCACCCAAATACTGAATTCTCTTTAAATTCAAAATGACATTTAAGTAACACTTGCAGATATAAAAGTGACTGGCTAGGAATCCCTCTGTGACGTCCCTAGCTCCCGGATAGAGAATCTTGTCTGTTCACAATAACATTAGGGTCACTATTAAATTCACCAACCATACTCAGCACTGGATTACAACAGCCCAATGTAAGCTACACTTAGCGCACCAGACACAATCACTGCAACTTATCCAAACTGTTGCTTCCTCATGTTCCAAGTGAAACTGATGTTTAAATCATTGGAAAAAATATTTTTTAATACTTTATAAGATGGCTATCCCAAATGAAACCCTGAAATATTACATATTTGAGCAATATATGTATACTTTTAACTGCCTATAGTTGTATAAATTATAGAAAAATAAACATGTAAATGACATGGAAAATGGAAAAGTTAACAGCTTTTTTCCTTGGTACTTGAGGTCCCAGGGTTCAAACCCAGGGCCGCACACCTGCTAGGTTAACACTCTTACCCCAAGCCACACCCCTCATCTTCCCACCTGGCACACGAGTAATCCTATGAACTAGGCATTGCTCTGGGTCATGTTGATATGATGATCTGTGGTTTCACACAGACACTAACACTGTACCCAACACAGGTAAGCTGTAAAACACTAAAGATTTTTCTAATTGAAGTTTTTAAAATTGTGTGTGTGTGTGTGTATAGTGTGGGGTGAGCATCCATCAGTGTGTGTGTGTGTATGTGTGCCTCTGTCCATGTGCAAGCATGTCTGTGGTGTCTGCATCAGTGTCCACTGTGTGTGTGCAAGTGCCTCTGCTGTGTGTGTATGTGTGTGTGTAGTGTGGGGTGTGAATCCCTCAGTGTGTGTGTAAATGTGTGCTTCTGTCCATGTGTGTGCACAAGCATGTCTGTGGTGTCTGCATCAGCATCCACATGTGTGTGTGTGCAAGTGTCTACACCATGTGGGGGTTGTGTGCGCACATGTGCACGCATGACTGTGCACATGCATCTGTATATATACGTTCATAAATACAAGTGCCTGTGTAGGCCAGTGGTGTCAGATCCCTATGAAGCTGGAACTGCAGGTGCTTGTGAGCCAAAATGGGCTCTAGAAACTGAACCTGGGCACTCTGCAACGGCAGTACCATCTCTCAACTCCTAAACCATCTCAAGTCCTTGAAGACTGAATTGCTTATGATTTCATTTTTGAAGCAGGTAAGTTTGTTTTAAAAAGCAGAAAGCTTCATAGTTTGTGGAAGGATGTAGGAGGAATCAGTATTTGTTATTGTTATTGGTATTGATAGAATATCAACACATGTTAATTAACTCTGATTCTTAGAGCAACATGTGTCCATTAAAGACTATAACACACCAAGTCAAGAAGTGAGTGGCATGCTCTACTGGACATAAAACCAACAGTCTATCAGCACACTGTATTTCCTTCAATGGACAATAACCAACAGTCTATCAGCATACTGTATTTCCTTCAACTTATTTTTCTTTAGACATGAACTTAAAAATATTACAATGTGAAATTGAGTTGGCTAAAAATAGCTGTTAAATCTCTATGAAAATTAAAAATAGGAGGAGGCAGTATGATTATGTTCAAACATAAATTCAACAATATTGTAAGCTATTTTCCACAAAAGAAAACATTCCAGTCAGGTGTGGTGATACTGTACTATTGGTATTTGGGAGGCGGGGCAGGAGGATTGAGAGTTTGAGGCCAGTCAGGGCTACACAGTAAGACCTTGCATCAGCGAAAGGGAGTGTGGTGAGGGAGTACTTCCCATGACACATGACACAGCTTAAGTCTCTTGCATCTTCCTGCAATCAATGGTGATTAGTACAGAGACCCTTATCTGGTCAACATTCATAGAATACAAGATGGAGGAATTCTCAGCACTAAATGGAACGTACGTTATCATACCCCTCTCCTTAAGGTTCATGGAATATTTGAAGGAAAGATTGTAAGAGATGGGGCTGATACATCACTTCAAGGAAACTGGTGTGTTCTGACACAACAGGGCAATTGCATGCACACATGAATTTTGACAGCATACACAGGATCTGCACAAGCTTAAACCAGACCAAACCCCAGCAGCGAAGGAGAGCAGTAAGGACCAATTCCCACCCCCCAGATCTATTGGCAGTTGATATTGGCTGGGAGAGAGTAGGTATTCTTCAAGAAGGTGACATCTGGTATGTTGGCCATGTGCCAGCGCAGTGGTTCTCAACCTGTGAGTCATGACCCTTTTTAGGGTACCAAATCAGATATCCTACATATCATATATTTACACTGTTATTCATAAGAGTATTGAAATTACAGTTATGAAGCAGCAATGAAAAATTTTAGTGCTGGGGGCCACCATAGCATGAGGAACCATATTAAAGGGTTGCAGCATTAGGAAAGCTGAGAACCCGTGCTCTGTCAGAAGGTTACACACACACAAGGGTTGCAGGGTAACAAATCGGACTTACTGGTTTTTAAAATAAGAAAATGCAAAGACTGGTGGGTAGGGAGATGAGAATAGAAATGGGTAGATGTAGGAGGAGTTAGTGTGTGTGAATATCATCAAAATACATAGTATGACATTCTCAAAGAATTAAGAAAAATGTTATTTAAAAAGCAAATGCAATCATAGTAACCCCTCCAAATTACAAAATGATGGAAAATTAATTATTTGCCCTCATATTTCAAGTCACTTTAACATGCAAGTTAGAATTTTTCAGTTAAAATAAGAAAAGGCAATGTCTAGTACTGGTGGTGTAGCTCATATAGCTTACTCTGGTCCCTATGACCCTGTGACCTCTTCACCATCCTCTATTTCACAGAGGTCTTGTATCTTTCTCTTGTCTCTCTCTAGTCACCTAAATCCCCAGGTCACCTGCCCTGAGTCTTCCTGGTCTCTTTGTACATGATTCAACTCTCTTCTCCAATCTTTGAGAGGTCAGGGTGGCTGCATTCTATGATTTCAGACACTGCCCACCACAGTCATCAAAGCAATTTATACACACGAGAGGGTCAAGTTCAACTTCCATTAGGCTCCTGTGCCCACTTCGGCAGAAGAGAAGCCCTAATTGACGTCTTGTGTTCCAGGATGTGCCCTCACATATACACTCACTGATAGTCCCCATGGTAACAACAACACAACCAGGTCAAGGTTTCCAATACCCAGAGTCCCAGGTGACAAGCACATCAATACATTCTGCGCTGCTGAATGTGTGAGAGCGTTGAGCGCAGTTTTTCTCGCTTTCGGTGCTATTTAGACACTGCCATAAAGCAACCACCTTCTCCATGACCAAGGCCAGTTTCTTCCTTGTTTTAGGAGTTTTTGTTATGATTGCATTTGACACAAATACCAAATCCGGTGTCTTGAGTGCTAACCATTTTAAGTTCTTGCCGCCTACTCTCATTTCTATTGACTGGACTCCTGCTCTTTGGAGATGGAGCCTGTCCTGATTTCCTTCTCTGCTGCTGTGGCAAGCGCCATGACCAAAAGTAATCTGGGTAGGAAAGGTTACAGTCTGCCATCAAAGAAAGCCAGGATGGGAGCTGGAAGCAAGAACCTGGAGTCAGTAACTGAAGCAGAGACTATAGAAAAACACCGCTGACTGCCTTCCTCAGCTACACTTCTTATATAACTCAGGGGTATCTGTCTAGACATGGTACCATGCACAGAGGACTGGACCCTCCTACACCAATAAGAAACTGCCTCACAGATGCCCACAGATCAAGCCGATGGAGACAATTCCTCAGTCGAGATTCCCTCTTCCTAGAAGTGCCCAAGTTGACGATCAAGATAAACCCCAAGTCTACCATTGCCAGCTTGACACACAGCCACATCACTGTAAAGCCATCAGCTTTCTTTGTTCCCTGGATCTCATATTACTATTACAATATAAAACACCAGCAAATTTCAAGTCCCACAGTCTTTAGAAAGAAACTCTTTTATAAACTAAAAAAAAAAAAGTTCAAATTCTCTTTTAAAACAGCCAAAGTTTCTTAACTGTAGGCTCCCAAGAAATTAAAAAAAAAAATAATGTTAAATACTTTCTTATTGCAAGAGGGGATAACAAGAGCACAGTTACAGTCATATAAAAGCAAAACCAACATCCAACAATGTCTAAAGCTTGAGGTCTGTCTGGTGTCTGGAACTAACTCATGATATTCTGGGCTACAAAGGGCTTGGGCAGCCCCAGTGCTCCAGTTCTACCACTCAGAACACAGGCAGTTATTCTGGTTAGCACAGGCTGGCTCCAGGCCACACCTGACATTGTTCTTGGTGGATGTCCTACAGTCCTAGCACTTAAGGGCAGCCATTCACCAGCAGGCTCTCCTGGTCTCTTACTGCACTAAGCTTCAGCTTGTCTTTGCAACCCATTCAATCCTGGGACCCCTAGTGCCACTGAGGCTGAACTTTGACCAAGGACTTCACAAAGTGCCAAGCCTCAGCAAGTCTCCATGACCATTTTAAACCCTGCGGTTTCCACACCATGAAAAAACCATGTGAGAGACTGTTACACCTTACCAAGTTCAGCTACCATCTTGAGAAGCAGCATTTGCTCCTCTGGACCACAGATTTCCTATGCTGACCCCAGGGAAATGTCCCCAGATTTCACCTCAGTGGTTCTGATTGCCTATTAATCACAGCTGAATTTTTAGTCTCAGCTGACCAGCATCCATTGTTTCAGTAAAGCAAAAGCTTGACTTCCACAATTCTTAATCGGAAATAACACCACACGAAGATGTCAAAAGAGTCTCTTAGGGACTTTCAAACATACCTCTGACACTTGACAAGCCAGGCCTCCATCAACTCCATTACTCTTGGTGTTTTCAGTTCCCACACTCCCACAGAATAGCCCATTGAGCTCTGAGCACTCAAAGGCTTTTCTAGCCAAACGTTTCAAGTATTTTTACAACCCCAGCCCCCAAACACAGTTGCATCCATCAGAGCAGCATTCTGTGACCAATTTCTGTTCGCAGTTTGCTTTTCTGCTGCTCTGATAAACCACTCTGACCAAAAGCAAGTTGGAGAAGAAACGGTTTCCTTTAACTTATGGTCTGCAGTCCATCTCCAGGAAGTCCTAAGCAGGGACTCAAGGCAGGAATGGAAGCAGAAGCCATGGAGATATCGTTACCATCTCCTGGCTGTACCTAAAGGTGGCACCAGCTACAGTGGGCTGGATCCTCCTACATCAATTAGCAACTAAGAAAACCGTGTCCCCATGACATGCCAACTCCCTGGTTGAGGTTCCTTTGCAGGTGAGTCAAGTTCACAGCCAAGATCGGCCATTGACAAAATCAGTCTACCACTGAGTTCTTCTTTTGAAGAATATCTCCCCAAGTTTAAATGTCACGGGCCGTGGGGCCTGGTGAACACCTTGATAATTCTGAAGCTGCTGAGGAAATGGAAGGAAAGCCCAGGCAACAGTTAACTAGAAAGGCTGTGGGCTCATACCTTCCCTGGGCCTGCAACAGCAAGAGAGCTAAAGAAGTTTCCATGGCAAAACGTTAACCTTAAGTCATCAATCATGTGTGAAGACATCTGCAGGCTTCAAATGTGCTCTCTGTAAATATCCACAAACTCCAACCAGAGGTAGGGACAGAGTGTGGAGACACGACTTGGCCCCAGGCCTTGAGAGCCATCCCAGCACTACCGTGAGTTCGTGAGCTAGGGAGGAACTTGTATCAGAGGCATTTAATTTCCCTGAGGATACTGGCATGCTCATCGAGACACCAGATGAGATTCCTGGGGCCTCAAGGACTGCAGGCTCAGTAACAGGCAGTGCAATCAATGCCCTGGCCTCAGTGGATTGAAAATATGGCTTTCTGTAAATGCCTCTTATCCCCCTCTCCCCTTCATGTGAAGAGAGTGCCTGCCTGACTGTATTTGAGCGTATTTGTCAGTGCGTGGGTTCTGCCTGTCTCCTCTGAGATACTTCAATGTACCAGCTAATCACTGAGGGCGAAATGAGAAAATAGAATCGTTTATAAGCAATTCACGGGCTGTGCCTTCACAGAGTTTAATACAGAACTATTAAATTACTGTGCTATTAATTGCCAACCTGACTCAACCTAGAATAACCAAAGAGAGAAGCCCCTGTGCATGCCTGTGAATGGGGTCTTTAGATTAGATTAGCCTCTGAGCATGTTTGTGAGGGCTTGTCTAGATTTTGGTTAATTGGAGTAGGAACACCCACCTTAACTGTGGGCAGCACTATCCCCTGGGCTGAGGTCCTAAACTAAACAGAAGGGAGGAAGATGACCTTCACCTCTCCCTGCTTCTTAACTATGAATGCTGTGATGTGATGAACTGCTTGCTTCTCCCTCTGCCATACACCTTTCCCTGGCATAAAAACTCAAACTGGGAGCAGAAATGAACCTTCCTTTCTTAAGTGCTTCTTGTCAGAACCATGGGCAAGTGACAGGTAGAATTACAAAAGTCGTTAGACATGATCAATATTGTTCCATGAGTCATAGCAGTTTTCAAAAACGCATATAAACTAAGGGAATACAAGCCAAAGGAAAAGCTTGGGTAGGAAAAGAGATGATTGAGTCAGTAAGTCGACGTCTTGATGTCCTTCCCAGCAACTAGAGTCTGGAGCAGCTATGGCTGGGTGCTCGGCCCACCCAGAGTAAACTGACAGAGGCCTGAACTAGGCCAATGGCTTGTGTTTTGTTTTGAGTTTGGTACTAGAATAATAAATAAATGGAAATCTTGGGCTCATAGCTATTTGAGGAATTATTTTAGCCATGTCTTTACAGTCCTTATAATGTCTCTAATCCATGCAAAAATTGTTGACCAATATTTTCCAAAAATCACATTAATTCAGACCAACCATTTGACATCAAAGCAACATTTTGTGAAGACTAAGTCACCCACAAACTAAGTGCTATAGATTGTTACGTGACTGCTGGTTTGATCTGAAACTAAAAGTTAGATTGTCTAGTTTCTAGAAGAGTAAAAGCCTATGATACATTCCTCTTAAATAAAGGCAGAAGGGTATATGCCCTCTAATCCCTTGTTTTTTGAAAATAAAGTCTTTAAAGTGGATGTACAGGTGTGATTCTATTACCACTCAGCAGAACATTCGGAGACGGGGGCTGCCTGATGTGGCTCAAGCCCCAGAGCCGAAGTTCTAAGCACAAACTGTGGGATATTAGCAAAGCTGAGTCAGGAAGAAGGAAGAGGAAGAGTGCATGAGTCACCAAAAGAGGAACAGACAACTATGCTACCCACAGCTTCATTGTGGAGAGCGAGTAAAGATACTCACTTGGGAAGGTACTGGGCATGGACCTTCAAAGAAATCAACATGTATATTCCATATTATAAACAGTGGTGACCAGATCCCATCAGGAGAAATCAGTGCCTTGACTTCTGTGGCAAAAGGTGCTGACTGCCTGCTCTGCCATATTGGAATTCTGTAACGCTCACCACAGTTGGAATACTGACCGATGGCTAAGTGATCCTTTTTCCCAAACCTATGGTTAGTCGCTGAACTTGTAACTGAATGAACGTTATGGAAATCCATGGACAGGGATGTAGAAAGGATGAAGAAGTTTCTATAAAAAGCAAATTGAATTCAATTTCTACTACAAAGCTGAGTTGCTGAAATCATTGCTTGTAGATCAGACAAAGGCAAATTAGGAACTCTGGAGAGAAGTTAAAGTGCTTAACGATTTCTGGGCTCAGACAGCACCACATGAGACTATGTTTTTTAGTTTGTTTGCTTATTTATTTTGTTTTTTATCTTGGCCTTCAGTTTTAACATAGGATCTTGTTATGTAGCCTCAGCCTCTTTGGTTACAACCACACACCACCCTGTCCCACTTACAATTGTAACTTCTTAGTCCTTGCAGAAATGCAGTGAAAATGTATACCCACCAATGGGAGCCCTCTGGGCAGTGGATCCAACAAAACATCTCAGCATTCCCTCAGTGTTCTTCTTACAATTCCTCACCCAAACCCCTCCACAGATGTCTCCTGCCTTCACTTTCTCCACCCACAGCATAAGGAACACATTTCTCCAAGAGGTGAGATGCTTTCATCCTTTGATGAGATGTTGCCTGCAGCAGAGACCTGGCTTTGGGAATGTGCAGTCAGTGCAATGGCTCCGACTCCTATGCTTCCTTCACTCCATGCTCCTCGGTGTCATTTTTAAACTTGGATGTGGAGAGTCTGATTAAACAGATGGACAGCAACACACATGTAGTTGCATTCCAGCCTTGCCTACACACAGATACAGAATCAAGCTGCAAGCACAGACGACAGAATCTATACAGGCTTTGACTGCACAGTAGCAAGGACCTTGGGGGTCTCTGGAGTGGGTGGAAAAAACAGGACCTAGGCTCAGGTTAGTGAGAAAGCTGGCAGCCACAGCCACAGCCCTTGCCAGGGAGAGGAGGGGTCTTTACATGGCTACAGATGAGAATGCCAGGACACATGGGTGGGGCTGGCTGCCCATTCTGACTAGAAGGCTCTCTCATTGCAAAGACATGTCATTAGTTCTCCATCTTGATCTCCAGGATGGAAGCTTCCAACACATGCGCAGTACGTACAATCATGTGCATGGGTATTGCCACACAGACTCGAAGCAAATCAACGAAACATTTTGATGAGTTTCAAATCTCTGACTTCAAACCTTGTAAAATAACTCTCTACCGACACAGCTCTGCAAATGTCTGCCTTGGATGTAGAACTTACGTGCAAAGATCTCCACAGCCAAGGGAAAGCAGCACTATTACCTTACAAGACCAGATAATTAGACAAGCCAGTCATTAGTAGGATTTTTTCTTGGCCTGGAACTCACCAAGTAGGCTAAGCTGGCCAGCTAGCAAACCCCAGGAACCTGCCTGTCTCTGCCTCCCCAGTGCTAGGACGGTAAGCAAGGGCCATCATGACCAGCTAATTTTACATGGGTGCTGCAATCCAGCTCTGGTACTTATGATTGTGGCAAGCACTTTCCTTCCACAAACCTTTTGCTTTTCTGTTTTTCAGTGCTAGGCATTAGACCCAGGAGCTCATATGTGTTAAGCAAGAAAAGTCTGAATTTCTGAACCAGACCTTCTAATGCAGGTATCTTAGGCAATGCATTTGAAGACATTCCAATCTAGAAATTAAATCAAGGCAGTGGGATAGAAGAGAAATTTTAAAATATGGTATCACTTTCTAACTCTCAAGTAGATACCAGGCCCTAAATTCTCACTGCTGATTACAAAGAAAGACTGTGTTGCTGAATAAAATTACAGCATGAATAACAGACAGGCTTGTCTATATGGTTCTGTGTGTCTATTCTTAATTCAAGATTACTATAGATATCAGAGGTTTTGCCCTGATGAATTCTCCCTCAGTAAAATTCTCCCACTCTAAGACAGAAGAAAGTGGCTCGTCATATGCTGTGGGACAATGGTCTTTTATCCTGTCACTTGTATTATTTTTAATAAAACATTGATTGACCAGTAGCCAGGCAGGAAGTATAGGTGGGGCAACCAGGCAGGAAGTAGGGGCCGGGCGAGGAAAACAGGAGAATTCTGGGAAGAGGAAAGATCCAGTCTGCAGTCATCACCCAGACACAGAGCAAGCAAGATATGACTGCCTCGCCAAAAATGGTACCAAGCCACATGGCTAACACAGACAAAAATTATGTGCTAATATTAGTTATAAGAGTTAAAAAGAAGCCTGAGCTAATAGGCCAATCAATTTATAATTAATGTAGGCCTCTGTGTGTTTCTTTGGGACTGAATGACTGCAGGACTGGGTGGGACAGAAATCTCAGCCAACAGTCATATCTACTTCTATTCTTTGAACACGGCTGCATCATTATTGAGCACCAGCGAGTGGTCGGCCTCAGTCGGAGCTTTTGCTGTTCATCATTTTGTTTCATCTTCTCAATGGCCCATCAGATTCATGACTGTGAGTGTCCTCAATCTGAAGGTAAAGAATGTGAAGACATAGTGTAAACTTTATTACCAAGCCACCATCAACTTTAATGAATACATGTCCCCAATTCTAACCATACCAACAAATACCAGGACCCAGGTGGCTCCTGGATCTGCATCTCAGCACGCAGCGGTCGCTCTTCCAGCCTCAAGGGTCCACCATACCGACTGCTAACCCTTTGGAATGCAGCTCAGAAAAGGCTCTAGTTCTCTCACAGTGTAGTTCAATGGAGATTGTCTTCACTCCTAGAATGACATATTGTGCAATTCCAGCCACTAGCAACCTGCTTTTAAGAGTCATGTGCATTCTGCTTCCCCATAGCTGAATGATCTCACTTCCTATCCCCTCACTGACAGCTTGCTTTTTTCTTATATCAAGTTTTCTCTCCATGTGTGTTCCAGGAGGACCCTTTCAAACAGACCACTTCATATTATTTCTTCTATTACCATCAGGATAACTCCAAAATGTACTCCTTCCCATGGCCTTCAGGGCCTTTAGAGATAGACTTTCATGGCCACAGACATGTAGATGGACATGCCTGTTCCATGGGAGTACATCAAGTACCTTACTTCCAAGGACACAGACTCTTGTCCCCACTTTGAAAAATCTCATCCCCATCTCTGTTAGACCCTTATCTCTGTTTAATGTCATATTTTCATGATCTGGATGATCTTCTAATAACAACAGAAAAGTAATAGGGGAAGACCCCCATCTGTTGTGGAATATTAACTTAAGATGTGTTACATTTGTCTATGCTGCAGAAATTTGTTTAATGATGCAAAGATGTTTTGTATTCTTTTATGTTGCATTTGTTTACTTTGCCTGTCTAAAACACATGATTGGTCTAATAAAGAGCCAATGGTCAATAGCTTGGCAGGAAAGGATAAGCGGGGCTGGCAGGCAGAGAAAATAAGCGGGAGGAGAAATATGAGAGTAAAGGAAGCAAAAAAAAAAGAGAGAGAGAGTGAGGGTGAGATCAGAGGCAGATATCCAGCTATACAGCAAGCCATGGAGTAAGAAGAAAGGTATACAGAATAGAGAAAAATGAAAGCCAAGAGGTAAAACATAGATGGGATAACTTAAGAAAAGCTGACCAGAAATCAGCTAAGCTAAGACGGGTCATTTGTAAGCACAAATATGTGATTATTTGGGAGCTGAGAGGTGTAACCTCAAGGACCTCAAAGAGCAAAGAGTAAAAAACAAACACCACCTATCTAGACCCTGTCCTAAAATGAGATAATATGTAGTTTGGAAAGCTATTTATGACTTGGTCCTGCTAGTAGTCATCAACACCCCCAAAAGCTAGTCTCAGCTTGGAAACATACCAACCAAGAGCTCCCAGGTCATGTACTGCCATCGCAACATCCATTGGGAAGGAATATCAGGGACAAGAATGTCACTATGGAGTTTTCCCTCTCTCTTTGATCCACTCTCAATGTCCCTTCCATCACTGCCTGAGCTGTCACCTCTAGGCCACCCTTCTGGTGTTTCCTCCACGTACTCTAATATGCACTGGGAATATTTACTTCACATCTCTTAAACTTGTCCCTGAGAAGACTGAATCCCAGGCATAGAGTTGGAGTCATGAATAGTCTCAAGACCTGTAGCTCAGAAGCCAGCCTGGGGCACATGGAGAATGTTGAAGGGTACTAAGCCTAGCTCAGTAACTGTGGAAATCATGCTAATACTGTTCATCTAAAAAATAAACTTGTGTTCACCTGCTGCTGAGCCAAGGTGCCCACTCTGAGTTCACACTGAAGCAGTCTGGGCAACACACCTCTCTGCCAGGTTCATATTCAGTTCCTGCCATGCCTGAGCTCACCACTAAAGGTTCAGAGTATCTTCCGGGTCTTCCTACAGCTTCCTTTTATAAACAACCCTCTTTTCCCCATCATCCTTGCTTATCTGGGCATCTTGGCACCTTTGGGGATGCTACTGTTAAGCTCAACATGGAATTTCACCAGGCTTTCTCCTCAAAGTCTTGAATCAGATTTATCTATCTAGAGAAATTGCATGAGAATGACTTGAAAGAGATCAATATCACTATAGTTAGACCAAATTGAACTTTGGTAACATGTTTCTACCTATTTATGGTTAAAGTGAAACCCTGCTTTTCTTCCAAGAAAAGGCTAAAAATGCTTATCAAAAGCTGACTCATTTTCACTGTGTAACAATTTTTGAACCTTAACACCAATCTTTTCTCTCCTAAAATTTGTGTTTCTGCTTGGTCTTGAGTCAAGGAAAAGATAGTCTTAAAGAGGTAGACCAGAAGGCTATGAAGCATGAAAGCAATACAACAAAACTAAACAACCTGGATTCTGAGAATATAAGCATGATGCTCATGGACACATTCAGAACTGCACAAACATAGCCATTTCAATGTTAAAGACATCTTAACTAATGGTCTGCTCTCTCACAACCTCATTCATTATTCAGAGAATAGATGATCCATCTAAACCCAGTAAACACTAAGTGCTTAATTGATATGCATTTTCTTTCCCTTTTTAAATTTAATGTGCGTTAATTCTTTCTGTCATGTATTTAATGGATTTCTCCAAGAGAAATACACCTTCAAATGTTGAGGTGGATTCAGTAAGCAAATTATTTGGTGATTTATTTTGTAATTATGTTCATCAGTATGTGTCTATGTAAGAGTATGTATACATAAGTGTAGTTGCTGATGAAGGCCAGAAGAGGATCCTGTGTCTCCTGGAGCTGGAGTTACAGGTGGCTGTGAAGCTGCCATGTGGGAGTGGGAACCTAATTTGCATTCTTTGCAAGATCAGCAAATGCTCTTCATCTCTGAGCTATCTCTCCAGCTCCCCTCCCCCAACCACATTGCTAAGAAAGCAAGATCAACCCTTGCTGCTTTCACCACTGCTGCTGTGACCTGTGTTACCCTAAGAAAATGGTGCTTAAAGGAAGTGAAACTGTTCCTTCAGAACTTTCTTTCCCTTCTCCAAAACCTGGGTTGGGTTTCTAATCAATGCCAAGGATGAAGCTCTCTGCTTTCCTCAGGCTGTGACATCATAGGCGCCTTTGACCTATCTGCCACATTCCTACAATTGTTCTCTTCCTTGGCATAATTCAGAAATGCCAATTAGTGTCCTCTGAAATCCAGCTCTCCCATGGAAGCTTGCAAATATCTTAGTCTCCCTGGTGATGGCTATGGATTTCTCTCCCTTACAAGGAGATTAAATAAGGCCTCGAGAGGATTCATGCTACCTCCAGCTTTTGGTCAACCAAGAAGATGTTCTCCCGGGAACCCATTAAAAGACTCAGAGTAGGAAGTCCAGACCTCAGCCACCATAACAAGTAGCAGTGTGTTCACGGGATTGTCTGGAGTACTGGCCTTGGGATCTGGCTTCTGTCCTACATGAAATAGCATTTGTCCTGCAGCCTCATCTCTCTCACTTGCCTGCAACTTACTGAAGTGACTGTTTGCTTTCAGCGTCTCTTTGCATCCATTTACAAGACGGCAGCATGACTCTTCCCTTTGTCTCGGCAAGTAACCATTTTCTAAGCCGCCTATGTAATTTTGCATTTGACATGAAAGGAGGAGTAAGTATTATTTAAAATACCTGTTGAACAGGTAATAAGGTCTGTGACTCCTTAAATCCATTCATGGTTTCTCAAGGCCTCTGGAGTCTGAACGGTTGCACACAGTAAAACACTTTGACTTCCCTGAACCACCCTTGATTGTTGTCTAATAGAGCAAGACACTCCTCAGACATCCTGATTACATTATACAGAAAGATTGTGTTTAATGCACCCAGGCTTGGACACCTGGTAATCTCCAAAATAGCGGGACCTTTGATCTTGGAGAAAGAATTTGCATTTTGTGTGACTCACCAGGCACTCTCAGTAATTACAGAGTACTCCTCTTCCTCCTCAGGCAAGCAGAAGGCTGAAGGGGACTCACCCCAGCTTTGGAAATCTAATTCTGCTCTCTGGACCTTGTATTTTATTCTTCTGATGGAACCACAGCAGTAAGGCTGCTTCCCTCTCTGGAGGTCATTTATCAACTGGAAACTCATCCCAGGAAGTAACAAACTGGAACTGGATGGGGGACTCAGCGCTCTCAGCCCAAACCTGCTTTCCTGGGGTGTCGGGGACACAAATCCACAAGCAGGTGTTCCGGATTGTGCTAGATACCAGAAGTAACCAATCTCAGCAGAATCAGAAACTGGCCACATGACTGCATTTCAGTTTACCCTCCAAACCAAATCTTGACCTGCTCGTGAGCAGATGTGAGCAGATGTGAGCAGACCTGAAGCAGGTTTCTTCTGCCTCACGTCTCTCCTCCTCCGTTCACACTCTGCTAACAACCGAGCTCATTCTCAAGATTGGTACTTAGTATTTAGTTGTGAAACTGAAACCCCCAGACCCTGTTTTCACACCAATCTTGCACACCACACACACGCACGCACACACACACTAGAACAAGAAATGTTTCAGATCTTCAGATTCTAGGCTTATTTTAATTTTAGAGTATTTGTTACAGAGTATCAGAATCCTGGGGATTGAGTCCAACCTAATGCAGAACCAATTTATTTTTATCTACATCTTGCACACTTAGACTGAAGGTAATTTCATGCCACACTTTTATAATGAAATATGAACTATCATGGTGTGGAATTTTCCACTTGTGGCATTGAGTAACACTCCAAGGTTTGAATTTTGAAGCATTTTCAATTTGGGGATTTTGGACCAGAGTTACTTACCTTGTACTCAAAGGCTATCCTGATGTCATGGCAGATTTCTCCATCTTCTTTCATCCTAACTTACCCATGTTAGCTATTCTTGTCATTAACCTGGGACCTGCTCTTTCCCTCCCATAGCCTTGACTCAATCAGTACTCTTCCCATAGGTGTCTTTCTTGCAGGGCTACCTGCTTCCTGGATACCCATGAGCTCACGCTCCCCTGCTACCATCATCCCTGCCATCCATCCCTTCACCCATCCTCCCAAGCTTCCATCACCCTGCTACCCATCCTCCCAAGCTCCTCTCCTCCCAAGCTTCCTCCCCTTTTCCCCCTTTCCCTGCCACTCATGCTCCCCTGCTATCATTCTCTCCTGCCGTGCCTAGTGGCCGAGCTGCAGAAGATAGGAACGTACTGTGCTTCTCAAAACGGAGAAGAAAGGACTTTGAACCCTGTCACCAGGCAGAAGTAATGCATAACTGAGGAAGTAGATAGGACCAGCCTGACTATGTAGTGTATACAGTAATGAACTAGCACCTGGTGTTCCACTAAGATATACAGTTGCATGGCTTACATTTAAGTTAGAAAAGAATAAAAAACACTCAGAAGAAAAAGAACTCAAGGCATATGGAGACTCTGCCCAGCTGTAACTGTTGATACTGTTCCCAATAACAATCCACTCAGGACTAGAGAGTAAAGTTCAGCATCCCTTATCAAGATCATTACTAGTACAGATGAAAAGTCACATTGGCTAGCTCATGGGTGACTATACAAATTTCTTATTGTTCCTAGTATTTAGCTGAATCCTTTGCTAATACTATTTTATGTAACATTTTATTTTGTTGTATTTCTAAACTTTTAATTTTCATGATTTTGCTTTTCATGGTCACAAAAAAATAAAGAAAAGAAAAATGTCCTGTATTCATTCACCTCTTAAGCAGTGGTCAAAGGCTTTATGGAAAATGTTTCCATATTAGAAAATACCATGAAAGGTATATTTACTTTTAGTAAAAAACCTATCTATATACTCAATTGCCTAGGGAAGCAGAGAGTTTTTTTAGAATTCTTAAAAATTATTTAGCAAGAAAATCTGCTGACCTAATCTAATTTCACTGGCAAGGCTATAGAAACAAACTCCTTATTCAGGAATAAAAACACATAACTAGACTGTTTTGGTCAGAAAAACCATCTTTCTTGACACGGGGCATAAAAATGAATTTAGATATTGAAAGAAGTCCATTGTTTCAAGGATGAAAAGATACAGGTTTTGTTTCCATGGGGAAGCAAAGAAATTATCTGGAATGCCTGGCTCCTCCTTGAGGGTCCAGCATCATTCAAATATCACCACTTATTTAATCTGGCAGGAGGACACCAGAGATTCTCAAGGAAAATGAACCACTGGGGTAGCCTTAAGGAATAAGGACTGATGAGAGGGTCTGTAACTGCCTCCATGGGGTTGACCCCCTTCACTTACTGTCTTGAGACAGCACGGAGAATACAATAAAGAATTAGGAAAGCAATCCCAGGCCAGAGGCGGCCCAGAGCCCTAACAGTCATAAGCCAAACAATTCTTCTCTTCATACCTTGTGCATGAAGAAGTTGCTCCCATGTAGGCTATACTGTTGGTCCCCACAGGTTGCCCTCGGCAGACAGTGTAGTGACTTCAGTGACCAGGCCATTCTTCCTCCAACTGAAAAGGATGCAACTGCCTGGCAGTGTGGGTAAAGCCGCTGGTCTCCGCTGCTAGAGGCATAAGACTATCTCTAACATTGACTTAACTATCTCAAAACAGAGACAGAAAGGAAGGAAGGGAGGGACGGAGGGAAGGAGGGAGGGAGGGAGGGAAGGGGGAGGAGGAAAGGGGAAAGGAAAATGGGACAGCTACAGTGGGGAAAAGATGACCTTGCAGAAGTGAGACAGGAACCATTTCTTCTGCACGTTAGATGAAGCTGAACCTACTCACTGTCTTTGTGTATCTGTGATGCCTTAATAAATGTCAGAGACTGGCAAGTCCAGATGAAGGCAGGAACAGGTTCAGACTCTGGGTTGCTGTCTTCCTCTAAGATAGCTCCTATGGCTGTGTCCTCAGATAACTAGAGGGATAAAAATAAAAGAACAAAAGCCTTTCTTTAAGCCCCTGTGTAAGGGCTCTGAGCCCCTGCCCCCAATGCGTCATCTTCCAAAGGCTCCCTCTTCATCCCATCACACCGACTTAAATCTCAGCATATAATTTATAGGAGGCACGTCCTAGGCATACCAACCATCAAAGTGGGATGTCTCCTTGAAAATTAAGTCTTTGAAAAACTGGAGTTAGATTAATCTGGTCCTTTATAGCTCATAACACAGAGCCAATCAGTGACCACCTTCTTTATAGCTCATAACACGGAGCCAATAGGTGACCACCTTCTTTAAAGCTCATAACACAGAGCCAATCAGTGGCCACCTTCCACAAGGCATTACTATTATGTCACAAGAAATTTCCTTTTGCCCAGTGGAGCACCAAACCCATCTTCTGCTAATTGGTGACAGTCCAATCAACCCTATCAGGTTTATGTTTCTTTGGTAGCCAACACCCCTACTTTGTAACATACAGCTTCCATGGTGTTCACAACCTTCTTATTTTCCATTAAAAAAAAAAACAAACAGTGAGAATATCTTGTTTAATTCCTCAGATGATTAAACTCAATTCCCAAGTCAAGGAGCCAGGGTTCAAACCCACCTCCAATGCATGTGAGATACCCAGGGTGTTCATGGGAGATGTGGGAAGTAGGAAGATCACAATGCATGCCCACCACCAATTGATGCATTTTAGATACAGGATTGAAGGGAAAAACCAAAGGCCAGGCCAGTGGGAATGGGCTCTCAGAGCCAACAGGTGGGAAGACCATCGACTTGAGCAGTTAGATTAGAGGAAAGCATCAACTAGGGTCCCCTGTACCAGCCCCCACACTGGTCTTGATTTATGAAAAGGCAGACTGCACTCCATTTAACGTGGAATCATTTCTGCCTTCGGACAGTCAGATGGCCAATTTCATTTTTTTTTTTTTTTTGGTTTTTCGAGACAGGGTTTCTCTGTAGCTTTGGAGCCTGTCCTGGAACTAGCTCTTGTAGACCAGGCTGGCCTAGAACTCACAGAGATCCGCCTGCCTCTGCCTCCCGAGTGCTGGGATTAAAGGCGTTCGCCACCACCACCTGGCGCCAATTACTTTAAATAAATAAATATAGGATGATTAGGGAATCTTAGGTTTCCGTTAGTGCCTAAGAGACTTCATTTCAACTAATATCTCCATTTTTATCCGTCAGCCTTAAGAAAGGAGAAAGACGATCCACTCAAAGGCTGTTGCCATCCAATTAACACTTGTCTCCAAGTAATAAATCATATCTCAGACTTTATTGACAACCTGTAGGACATCATCTTTTCAATGGCACTTGGCATGACCTTTAACTCCAATGGTTTGAAAGATGTTCATGTGAAGCCTTGCAAGGTCCACCACCCTGCTTCTAGCATAGCACAGCTTGTGCAAGAGAGAGCCCAGCACTGTAGGGAAAGGGCTCTGCCTGAAATACAATTACTGCTGATTAAGCGTCATCAGCATTTCGTGGGTACACATCTATTTTTATCGCGCCTATTTAAAATTCACTTGAACTGGATTTCCTTCCTCAAGAGTTCATTACTGGTACCTTTTTTTCCCCGCAGAGAAAAAAAATCAAATGTTCTATAATGCATTTTGTGTAGAACATGGTTCTAACACCACAGAAAATTCCGTTAAATGTCAGAAGAATTTAAAGACTTGTTGTTGAAAAATCACAGGCTCGGGATGTTATGAGTGTTTGAATCCTTGGAAATTTTAATAACCATTGAGTGCAAGAATCTTTCAGGAGCCCCAACTTGGCTGTAGCATACGATATAATCACCAGTTTATTAAAAGAAACCAGTAATTATACATGTAAGACAAGGGGCGGGTTTGGAATGCTTCTCCTTTGGTGCCACATCAGCGCTCTTCCTCATGCACTCTCGTGCATTTTAAGGATACAAGATTTTATCTTCCTTCAGCCCTTTGCTATACTAAATAATCATGTCTGTAGAGCTGTTAAAATAATTTGCATCTTGCTTTATCCTTTGAGTACTGAACAAAAACAAGGTACTGAAAGATAAACAGAGACAGAATTTTAATCTTAGAGGCAGAAGACTGCAAGAGACATCAAAAGGATTTCAGTGTAGGCTAAATGCATAAATAAGCGATGATACAAGAGAACACATGCACACACAAGAACACAGGTACATGCACAGCCACACACATACACATGGACACATGCAGGAACACACATACACATGTACACACACAGGAACACACATTCACACATACAATACACACCCAGTAATACACACGGATATGTATACATGTATACACAGAAGCACACAAACACCTCTATATACACAGCTATACAGATGCATACACAGTCACACACATGCAGATGCACATATAAGAACACAGTATATACATACACACAAAGGAACACATGCACACATATATGTACAAATGCATAAAAAGAAATGCACATATACATGAACAAACACAGTTATATATATTCAGATGCACACAAGGACAGGTACACATGCAGGTACACATACCTATATATTTATGCATACATAGACATGTGAATATGTATGTACACATGAATATGTCCTCATGCACAACCAGGTAAACATATATAAATATATGCAGAAACATACAGACACACATAAACACAGATATGCACATACATATGAACATACAAGTATACACATACACATGTGCACATGCACACAAACCACACTGGAGAATAGAATTCTTAGAAGACACTCATCCTCTGGTGAAATACGAGATTAGTCCAGAACAACATTCTGTCCCCAACAGTTATTCATGTTTCCGTTCAAGCATGTTTGGACCATCACTAACCACTACCTTAGGTCCTGAAAATAATTACAGCCCTAGACATTAGAAACCTCATGGCGCAGACTCCGAAATGTAGAGTACAGAGCTATTATGGATAATTGGTCTCGACAGTAATGAGGCTGGGGGACTAGGCAGGAATCAATCTAGGAAAGAAATTTGAACTCTTTATTATATTTTAAATTAGTCTTTCTAGTTTTATAGAATATATTTTGATCTTATTCTTCCCCCTACAAGTTCTCCCAGATCCTTCCCACTCCTCTACCCACCCAACTTCATGTTCTTTCTCTCTCACACAAAGATTGGGGGCAGGGAGAAACAAAACAAAAAGGCCCTAAATAAATAAATAAAGCCATAAAAGGAAAGCAGAGTTGACTTTGTGTTGACCAAATTCTCCTCAGCATGGGCTGGTGTGGGTGATAAAACGCTCAGTGTCACTCCTTTGGAGAAAACTGATTTTCCCTCTCCCAGCGGCTTCCAGTTACAAACAGCTTCTTGGTTAGGGTGCTTAGGGCTTTGTGTCCACTTCTCATTCTCCTTATTGGGATCTTGTCTGTTTGAACCTGTGCAGGTCCTATGCATGAACCTGAGTAGTCTCTGTGTGCTCCTATGCCCATCAGTCCCGCTGTGTCTGGACAAGGCTGTTTCTGAGGAGTCATTCCCCACCTCTGGCTTTTACAACCTCTCCACCCCCTTTTCTGCATAGATCTCTGAGCCTTGAGGGGAGGGGTTTGAAGAAGTCATTCCCTTTAGGGCTGAGTGCTCCAAAGTCTCTGCATGTTGTCTCCAGGTATGGGTCTCTGTGATAACTACCTTGTATTGCAAGAAGAAGGTCCTCCTGTGAGGGATGCCAGCTGAGTAGAGCAGTCATGTAGTCCCTGGTAGAGAGGGTTCTGCTGGCCAGCACAGAGTAACAAAGACAGATGGAGGTTACCTAGGAGAAGTGGCCGAGGGGAGCAGCAAGGAAGAACTAGGGGGCCTTGGGGTCTGTACCATAAGTGAAGGTACAAGGGATGAAGGTAGCCTGGGAGGAGGGGCTTAAGGCCTGTGGGATAGGCTGACTTTTAACTTCTTAGAAAAGAGGTTACCAAGATTTACAAAGACGATGCATGGAGCCAAATCCAATGTCCAAGACTACTCCGTACCAGACGGCATGTGCTCACTGAGTCTCCTCTCTGCCAGTCCCTACTGGATTGGCCCTAGGAGCTAAGCAGGGAACGTGAGTATATATCCACTTGCAGAACTATAACATGATGTGGCAAATCAAACTCTAAACACAACCAAAGAATAATCGCATTTGAAACCTCAGCCAGCGCTCACCAACCTAGCGCAAGTCAGATTTTACTCCACGTCACAGGCGTTGATTCAATCTATTACAGCCAATGTTAATCCGAGGAAGCTGTAGAAAGGTAATAAATCAAATTCTAAGTAAGGAAAATGACAAACTTTGTTAGTCAAAATTGGAGAAAGCAAACCAGGAAAGGCATGTGAAGTTAAGCATCTGAGGGGCAAGAAAACCTGAGCTTCATGCAAAATATTCCTCAAGTTGAATACTTTACCCAAGATGCAAGAAAAGATGAGAAGAGAAAAAAAAGCCCTAAGTTTTTAAAAGGAACCACTGGATTTCTGGCAACCATATCTTATCTCTCCCCATAGTTTTTTGTTGTTGTTGTTGTTTTTTAATAGCAGTTGTTTTATCAGACAATAAAGTGGAGAACATTACAATTTAGAAAATATTACCTTCAACCTGAAAGGAGAAAGACACAAGCCACCCGCCTCCACTTGGTAAAGGAGCTATTGACAGCGAGTGGTCGCTGAAGAAGGAGGGGTCACCCTCTTTTAGGGACATCTCTGCTAGTAGGATGCCCAAGCCTCAGAGAATGGCCCTACACAAACAAGTATAAGCAGCACTAATTGGAATCAGGAGGTTATCAATAACAAAACCCCCTGGAGGCCAAAAAGGTGAGGAGGATATGAACGGAGGTAATAATAGATAGAGATGGTTGAAATAAGTTGTATAAAGTCTTTAGATCATAAAAAGGTATTTTTAAAAGGAAAACATGGTCTCGGAGATACAACTTTGCCTATACCGGACTGATTAATAGGTCATATGAAACAATTTTCCTTCATGAGACAGGCCTGAGAATTCCATAGGAGAACTCATGTAAAGTCCTCTGCAGCACGCTCAATGCCTGAGGTCCATTGAGCACATGCTACTTCCCTTACTTCCCAACCACGAGCTCACTCACTTTTGCTATGGGCCGCTCTGACAGCCTGGTGTTCATCATTAGAGCCAGAGCCTTGTGATGCTTGATAAAATTTATATTTCAGATTCACATTACCCTAATAAATGGAAAGTCTCTGATTTAGGAATTTATTCTGCTTTGCAGGAGTCTCCACAGGAGTGGGATAAAGAGAGTCTTAGTGGAGCTAATCACAATGGAATGAGTGTGTCTCTTGAACGCAGAAGCATGTTAGGGACTGAATGGCATGAAGCATGCATTGTGCTTTGCTAGTGTAAGTATGCAGTCACAGTCCCTCATGTGCACTGTGTGACAGCTTTGTTTGAATTTTACTATTTTTCAATACAATTCACTCTTCCATTTTTCCTTAGGATCCCACTTGTGCCACACAGCACAGCTACTTGATAAAGAGCCATAGTCAAAAATTCCTAGATGATGAATAAGAGTAAGTACTGAGAAGTCTCTTCTGATGCGGTCTGGTCACGCTAATGTCAAGCCCCACACATCTGCCTGACTTCATCAAGAGTGAGACCGCTCTCTTCCTTGGTGTTCCAGTTGGCAGGCCCCCAGTTCAGTGACAACATGGTGCCTGGCCTCTGTCGTGTCTTATAAAGGCATGGGGATGAAAGAATGACAGAGTGATATGGCTAAGCTAGGGTCACCTCGGGGCTAGCCTGCGTTCCACTGTGCACACGCATGAACCAAGGACCACAGAGTAATCGTGCCCTTCCTCTTCCTCCAGATGTAGCAGATGGTTCTTCAGGAGTCAAGCAGGACTTTAGCGAGACATGTGATGTCGAAGTTCATGCTCTTGAGCACAGATGTTTGACCTCTCCCCAAATTAGGATGCCTTGCCTGGAGGACAGGGAGCGACTTACATCAGTGACACATTCCCACCAGTAATGAGTTAGAAGTTGGGACACAAGCAGAGGGGGCTTCAGAATAGGGGAAGAGAGTGATTTACAAACAGAAACAGAATGAGGGTGAAACATTTTCTTCCTGTCTTAGTTTTCTCAGCCTTCAAAAACAACATCCACAGAGTTTTAGATGAGGCATTAGAATCTACAACACTGGGATGCAGGCCCATTCCATCGGAGTAGATTCAATTAAATTAGTTAAGATCCAAATGAGACATCCATGAATGTCACCCACACTTTTCTATTTAATACAGTTAGTACTAGGATATCTCCTGATTAAGTATTTTGTAGCCATATAACTTAGGTTTTTACACTGCTGAACTCTATTTAATTTACTTTCTTCCCAACCCTCAATTAAAAGGTTTCCCTGAGCTTAGTGTTTCCTCATATTGAATTTAAAATTAGTAGTTTGCAAATATTTTCTTCTTCATTTATACATGAAGGTAGTATATGCTTACTGAAAGGTAGTATAGCCTTCTCTATAGTGTTTATTTTCCCAGCTCTTACTTATTTTTTGACCAAATTTTGCTTACATATTGACTCAGTGGAAGCTTTACTGAGTTGTTTTGGTCCACCCATCCTTCCATCATCTATCCATCCATCATCCATCCCTCATCCATCCATCATCTATCATCATCCCTCATTCATCCATCATCCATCCATCATCTATCCATGTTTCACCCACAATCCATCCATCCATCATCCACCCATCCATTTTCTATCCATCCATCCATCATCCAGCTATTATCCATCCACCCATTCATCAATCCATCACCCATCCATCCATTATCTACCCATTATTCATGCGTCCATCGTCCATCCCTCTGTCTTTCCATCCAATCAATTAGTTGAGTGTTGCGCTCCAGAGTAGGATCTGAGCTGGTGGCTGAAGGTATCAGAGGAGAAGGAAGAAAACAAAGCAAGACCCTGTAGAATGGATAACCTGTGTTCCCGTAAGTATGCCCCAATTTTATGGGTTCTGTGCAACTCTGACAGCCTGGGAACCAGAAGAGCTGAGTTGTGGGGAATGTTAGTCACAACATCACGAAGCAGCCATACCCCACTCTTGAGAACTGGGAAGGTTTGCTTATCCTGGGGACATGTGAATAGCTTTTGGCCACTACAACAAATACCCAAGAAAACCAACTCACAAAGAGAAAAGGGTTCTCTTGGCTCACAGTTTTGGATGATTTGGTCTGCTCTGTTGCTCACTCCATGTTTAGGCCTGCGATGGGTACCTGCCAGAGCAGAAAGCCTTGCTTCATGCCACAGCTGAAAAAAAAGTGGAGGAAGAGGCTGAAAGTCACATCTCAGTATGTGAATGTATTTCTAGCGCTCTCCCTCCCTCCCACTAGGACTCCTCTTAGAGCAGCGGTTCTCAGCCTTCCTGGGCTGTGACCCTTGAATACAGTGCCTCACGCTTGGGGACTCCCAACCACAAAATTATTTTCATTGCTACTTCATAACCTCAATTTTGCTAGTTATGAATTGTAACGTAAATGTCTGTGTTTTCCGATGGTCTTAAGATGACCCCTCCAAGAGGATCATTTGACCCCCAAAGGAGTCTCAAGCCACAGGTTGGGAACCACTCTCCTGAAGTTTCCAGTACCTCCCTCTAGCACCAGCCAAGGACTGAGCCTTCATCATGTGAGTCTTCTGGAGACTTCGAGAACCAAGCTGCAGCAAGATCTTAGCTACATGGTGGGTGACAGTAGTACCTTCTTAGGGTTTGAGAGAGGAAAAATGAAGAAATACAGGTACAACCCGTGGCACTAAACAAGTGTTCAATAAACAGTAGTTATTGCTATGTTATCTAGGCTTTCTCAGCTAAGGATTTGATTTGTTTGGAGCCCATCTTGGGATGACAGGCTGTCAGACTCTAGTCAGCCCTACTGTTTATAGTACTCCTCTGCTGCAGCCTTGACTAAAAATAGACGTTAATTCCCCCCAGAAAAGAGCTAAATCTGTGCACCTGTGCCTTCCCATCTCACTAGGTAAACCCTGTCAGCTCCCTGACAATACGCTCGTCAAACACAGTTTGGTCCCTACCCTTGTACTCTAAGACTAAAAGAATCCAGGGAGCGCTCCCCCAGGTAAAGAATCTTGTTCACTAGACAAAGGCCATGAATTTGCTTTTGCTATAAACTCATTTTATTAGTTCCAAGAAATCAATTACAATAAAAAGTTGTCTCCTATGAATGAGAAGAAAGACTGGATGGCATCAGAATTTTGTCCAATATGAAGTCTCTGCAAAAGATGGCAGAAGTGGGGGCCATGGTCACACCCCTGGCATATTCCAGCCCCACCCTGTGTTCAGACCCTGGGCTCTTTATTCTAAAATTAGAATGTCCTTGTTCTCTGTTAGCATGTCATGCCCTGTACTGTCTCCCTATGGCCTGTGAATTGCGGGTGTTTCTCTTAATTTATAGAGACAATTCAAAAATCTCATCCAGTAATGGTTTTGTCACGCTCGGCCTAATGATGAATAGTGTGGGGGACCATTTCAAAGATGCGTCTGTGGTTCCCTAGGAGACAAGTATGCCGGAATTGTCAAACTCCACTGCATCTATGCCAAGACAGAACTGAGTCTCTCACAAGCCCCTTCCCAGAGAAGCAGCCTCTCGCCCGTGGATGCTGTTCAATTAGCGAGTAAATAACGAGAGGGGGTCACAGCAGCCATAGGTTCCTCCTTGGGAGAACCAGTTAGGATTGGGAGGGATTTCAACAATGATGCAACCCATGCTGACCAAACACCAGAGAAGCTGCCTGTAGCCTCAAGCCATGGCTTTTGAGAGTTTACCTCTGATATTAAGACCATGTATTTTGCATGGCCTTTTGCCAGAAATAACAACATAACAGATTGCATCATTATTTACTTCAGGGTTCCCTGGACAACATCTGGTCTCAGTCATTTTATGCTAGTTCATAGCACCCTGGGTGGGCAGCATTAGCCACAGTGGCCCATGCCAGATCTCAATATCAGTACTGTGGTCTCTAAGCATCAGCTGTCTCTCAGGGGCTCCTGTTTCCTTCAGGTGGCATCTCCACTTTCCATCTCTCTTGAATAGAAGATGACCTCCTCCCACCACGGCCTCTAGCTGCAGATCTGTCCTCCAAGGAATTGATTAACCTTCTCGTGGGAAGACAGACACAAATAGTTTGTGACAGTCCCAGCAGCTTCAGGTGGAAGCCAGTCAGATGTGGTGGGAACCTTCCATAGCTGAATGTGAAAGCACCCAGTGTTCAATATTCTCTTTGATACACACACTTTGTTTACATCTTAAAATTAAAGGCTACTATGTTTATTTTTAATCTTTTTACATGTTTTATTTATTTTTGTTGGGAGTAGGGATGCAGATGACACAGCTTGCCTGTTGTAGGTCCGAGGACTCCTTGCAGAAGCTCCATGTAGGTCCCCGGGCTCAAACTCAGCCCATCAGGTATAGCCACAAGCACCTTACCCATTGAACCATCTTGCTTGCCCTATTTCATATGTTTTAAAGTCTAGAAAATGTGCTGAAGATATAGCAGGGTGGGAAAGCACTCCCCTGGCTCACACAAAGCCTTAGGGCCAGAAGAAAAGAGAAAAAAAATAGATATACAGATTTTGGTAGACATTTGGAAAGATGTGTAGTTCTGATAAGCATTAGGTTAGTGTAGGCTCAGCCTCTACGTGGATAGAAAACCTGAGTGCGCCAGGTAAAGCACTCAGGTAGACAAATATGGAGAAAGATCTCCTGTGCATTGCATGAAAACACTGGCGGGTTTCTTTGCTCTGGGGACAGTCACTCTACCCCAGCGAGCCTGTGGTGACAAGCCAGCCCTGCCCTATTCTCCGCAAAGAAGAAGCAGCTGATGGCAGCACCCACCACTCTGGGGCTTGGGGACGACCTCACTCTTACCTAGGCTGATGAATTTGAACTTATTGCCTACCTTGCATATGGCCGTTGTGAGAATCAAGGCAGCAGAGGGACGCCGTTGATATAAAACATCACCCCTGAATATCAGAGCTTGCATTTTCAACGTTCTTCAAGTTAACTAAATGAAGATGAATAAAGGTTCCGCTCAGCTGTTCCAAATGATGATTTCTGGCACTTGGCAGCTGATTATACTTTTAGGAGCGGCCTAAGGACCACGACAGCACTAAGTAAACAGTGCCACATCCTGCCTGCCCTGGTTTGGGATGTATCTTTTTTCTTATCCTATTATTTCTGGAAATGAGATCCTTGTCCCCTGGCTACATACCCCCTTGAGATCCTACAGGACACTGCTGCTGGGGAAGCTGAGGGATGGAGACCCTTTTTCCTGGAGATAAACTCAGGGCCCAACACTCCCTCCCCAGGAGTACCCAATTCCCATGAAATGTGCTAGGCTTTTCCCAGTACATCTCAGAGAATGCCCTGTCAGCTGTAACTCCAGAAGAGTAATTCCATCGCAAATGAATGGGGGAGGCGAACTCCAACAAATTGTCTGGAGTAAAAAAAAGGTGGAGGTTGTAAGGAGGTGGGGGATGGGATTTCTGCCAGAGTGAATAAACAAGATCCTGGAATTCTTGTTTGTAGAACGCCTTCTCTAACAAGCCAAAAGCCAGCATCTTCAGATCACTCACGGAAATGCTTCCCAGGATGTCGTCCCTGATTAAGGATGTGTGAGGGTTATTGAGTTCTGAATTAGATGCGCTTTAATAAAACAGTAGAATGTTCTTATCTGACTGCACCTGTATTGATTGTGTTCAAAAGGTCTGCCCTTGGATCCAGGTCAACGATTTTACATAAACTTACTGGAGATTCAGACAGCATGTTCATTTGTAGAGTCTGTAGCTGTCCGGTTTGTTAGGCTTCTGCACTCTGAGCCTGGAAGACATGGCTGCTGCGGAGTCAAGTTTATTTTTGCTCTTGTTACATTTCGCTTAATCTTCTGGCCACATACGCAGTGAATTTTCTGAAGACTATATTAATAAGAAAATTTTATTTCAAGTGTTTTTATATTTAAAGGTATCTTCCATACAGATATGAAATACACAGTTCAATTTACTTTAGAAATGTAGCTGCATGTCTAAATAACATACAGTGAACAATTCACAATTAAAATGAAAAGCACAGAGTGAGAGACTCAGGCAAAGGGACAGATGCTGGCAAAAATCCCAGGGCTTCCAGTGTATATTATATCTATTTGTTCATAGAGAAGAGTGAAGGCCTTAGCTGATGCTGAGCACAGCACAGGGCAGGAGGGACACGGTCATTCGGCCATTTGCAGAGGAGGGCTATGGCCATGCAGAGACACACTAGTGCTGTCTGACCATATCCCAGGGGGAAGGGGATCGATGGGAATGTGAGCAAGAGTCAGAGAAGGTGAAGGAGAGAGGAACATGATTGAAGCAAGTTATATACATGTATGAAATCTCACAACGAAACGCATCACAGATAAGTAATATATGCTGATTAAAATATTTATAAAATGTTTAAACAGAGATAGCGTCTCATACTAGGTACAACTAGGTGATTTTCTAGACCACATTTAACTGGCTGAGTGTGGACACATGCTGAATGGAGTTGGTTTCACTGAAACCATGAGTTTTCTTGGAGGATCTAATGGAAGAATAGACAAACAAGAGCACCAAGGATGTGTTCAAGGGAGCAGAAGTTGGGATAGACCATAAAATGGTGGGTGATTAGGGGAGTTGGAGATGAAGAGAGGGAGGTGTATTGGGAAGTGGATAGCAGAGATGAATTGGAGGTCTCCGTTCGGATGAAGTCTTAGACACAGAAGTAACAGAGGAATACATGAGCTGAGGAGAAGAAGGTGGGTCTCAGAACAAAGGCTTTGATGCAGTGTAGAGACTGCAGTTATAGGTCAATAATAAATGCAGGGAGATGGTGATGAATGTGAGCAGTAGAAGTGAGAGGCGGAAAGTGTATGTGGGAGGTGAGGAGAATGGGGTGGGGGAAGGGTGCTCAGTGGTCCTTTACCTGAAGAATGTCACTAGATCTGAGGGTCTGTGCACCAAAGAAGAGAAGGAGAAAGGCCGAGTGTTGTGTGTGTGTGGGGGGGGGGGGTGTTAGGAGGTCTGTCTGTCATTGTCGACAGAAAGGTTCACTAGTGGGTTTGTCTGATTTATTTCTTTATGCTAGGGGAGAAAGATCAACAACAATCCTTGAAGAGCAAGAAAAATAGTAGACAACCTCCTGTTCCTCTGGAAAACATCATGTGGGAGGGGAGCTATCTACTGAGCCATACATTGGGAACTGCGCTTTTGGAAGGGTTGCAGGGTGGGAAGCCAGGTCTGTGTGACAACCTGAAAGTGAAGTATTGAGAACAGTGAAGCTCTAGGCAAGCAACATATTTGGAGAGGATGGAATACAAAGGGCAAAATGAAATAAACAGAATCCTTGTTAAATGGTTGATTCTGGGTATCTTCTAGACTGGGTGAAGGGGTACCCAGGTGTCTTAAAGTTTCTATTGCTGTAATGAAACACCATGACCAAAAGAAGAAAGTTGGGACAGAAAGGGTTTATTAGGCTTACACTTCTGCATTGCTGTTCATCACTGAAGGAGGTCAGGACAGGAATTCAAACAGGACAAGATCCCAGAGGCAGAAGCTGATGCAGAGGTCATTGAGGGGAGCTGCTTTCTGACTTGTTTTCCATGGTTTGCTCAGTATCTTCTTATAGAACCCAGGATCATTAGCCCAGGGATGGTATCGCCCACCAAGGACTGGGCCTTCTCCCATTGATCACTGAATGAGACAATGCCTTCCAGCTGGATGTCATCAAGGCATTTCCTCAACCGAGGCTCCTTCCTCTGATGACTCTAGCTGGTGTCAAGTTGACACTCAAAACCAGCCAGTAGACCAGGTGTGATGGTGTGTCAGCTGCCAACTCGACGGAATCTAGAATCACTTAGGACCTGGGCCTTTGGGCATGCCTGTGTGGGATGATCTTGGTTACATTAGTTGAGGTGGGATGACCCACCTACCCTGGGTGGCACCATTCCCTGACTGGGATCTTGGACAGTGTGGGTGGCGGAAGGGAACTAAGCAGCAGACATTCATTCATTCCTCTCTGTACCATGACTGTAAGTGGGAAGTGAGCAGATGCTTCCTGCCACCTTGACTTCCCACCAATCACAGCAACAGAGAAAGAAAAGGACACAGCAGACATCTGGTAAACCACACTTCTTTATCGCTGCATTCATTACCCCAGTGCCTCAGTTAGCAAAGGGCCCATCCTCTGCTGCTGTGAGGGAAGCCAGATGGGCTGGCATCTCATCAGAATGACTGACCCATCTTCTGTGCCTCTGAGGGTGTCTCCAGAGCAGTGGTTCTTAATCTTCCTCTTGCTGCGACCCTTTAATACAGTTCCTTATGTTGGAGTGACCACCAACTATACTATTATTTTAATTACTACTTCATAACTGTAATTTTGCTACTGTTATGAACCATAATATAAATATCTGTGCTTTCTGATGATCTTAGGTGACCCCTGTGACAGGGTCATTTGACCCCCAAAATGGGGTTGCAACCTGCAGGTTGAGAACCTCTGCTATAGGCCTTTATCATAAGATTGGGACTGCTGAGGGAGGCATCAAGCCCTGTGACCTGAGCAGTTACTGGGTTCTCAACCTCACCAATGTACAGGCAGCCATTGTTGAACTACCCAGCCTCTGCTATGTAATCCAGTTTTTATAACCTATGTTCATTCTATGTGTCCTGTTGCTCTACAGAACCGTGATTAATAGAACTTTCAGGACCCACAAAGTGAGACTTTGGTTTCAGACTGGGAATTACATCATTGCCTCTGAGGTTCTGATACCTTTGAGACTGGGCCGATCCATGCTATCTGAGATCTACAGCTTGCAAATGGCCTGCTGTGGGGCTCCTCTGCCCGTTATTGAGTGAGTCGTTTCTACTGCTAAGCCCCCTCCTGTATCTCTGTTCTTCCTCTCAGCTCTGTTTCTGAAGCCCTCGCTGCCCTGCACCTCAGTATCTCCAATCTGGACGGTGAAATGGGAACATGAATAGAGGTAGGCTCTTCACTTCAGGTTCCTCCTTCAGGCTCCTCCCACAGCAGGCTCCTCCCACTTCACAGGCTTCCATCAAAGGTTCACGAGCAGGTAGAGAGTCTGAACCCCTGAGAGTCACTCGGCGCTCATGTCCTCATGCATAGCTTTGAGGTCAAGCAACCACAAGTGAATAATTTTACCCTGAAGCGATACAGGTATCATTGATTCTTTTCCTTCTCCTGTGACTGGTAGAGTAAGAGAAGAGGGGCTTATTCCTGCTCACAGTTCCAGGATAAAGTCCATCGTGGGGTAGGAGCTTGAAATAGCTGGTCACATGACATCCACAATCATAAAGCAAAGAGGAACGAAAAAAATTCTGCTGGTGCTCAGCTCCCTTTCTCCACTCATATAGGCCAGGATTCCAACCTAGGAAATGGTGCCACCTACAATGGGAGGTTCTTCCTACCTCAATCCAATCAAGACAGTCCCCACAGGCAAACCCAGAGGCCTCTTTCCCATTGATCTTAAATTCTGTCCCATTTCCAATTGTCGTAAACTATCACAAGAGGTAAGGTACTGACATATGTTAATTGTCATTTATAATGTCAATGGCATTTCCAGCAATAACAATCATCTGCCCTTCTGTTTGAAAAACTACAAAACTAGACATGAGTTTGGGGTGGACCTCAGGGAGTCCAGAGTATCCTGCCTCACTGCTTACCCAGTCACCATCACTCTCCCTGAATCAGCACTACTGCTACCGTGACTGCCAAGCAAAGATTCAGAAGGAACAGCACCAAAAAGGATGGATCTGGTCCCAAACTACCATGAATAAAGCCTAAGGAATTCTTTTTCTTGTAGAAGACAGAGATTATAGGGTCTGGTGCTGGCAGAAGAGGAAAGTATTTAAGGCTATAAGCGAGTTAGCCCTGGTAGAGTGGCCACCGGAGACCATTACAGATATTTTCCTCATCATGATGTTCTGCTCATTAAACATAATTACCAGAAGAATGAAAGTGGAAAACGAGGGACCAGAGAGTACTCCTCATGTCCAGTCCCAACCACATTGGTGTTACTGCAGACTCAGTTTTTCCATCATCTCATGTAGAGACTAGGAGAGTAGACCTCTTTTTCCTGCCTCCTGTTGACAGGGAGAGGGTATTGACAACAAGGGAGCAAAAGTCACAAGGCAGAATGTGCATGGGGTTAGAAACTTCCTGGTCACGCAAGCCAAGACACAAAGGGAGGTGGTGGTAAGGGCTGCAAGGGGCTTCAAAGTATACCAGCAATGGGGCTTCTCTTACCAAACCATTACCGATGAATAGACCCTAGCACACTGGGAGGCACCAGCAGACATTCGCTGATTGGTTTAAGTAGTTGGAGGCGGTCACACTAAACCCGCAGCAGGGCAGCAGAGCCTGAGAAGTGAATGTATTTCAATGGAGCCACTTACTCTTGCATTTCAAGGAGATTCTCGAATAGATTCTTCAAAATCAAACACAAGTGCAATCAACTGTGTCCTAGACGCTAAGGAGCGCAGAAATAGAACCAGAGAGCAAAGCCCTATTCTCACAGTCACTGCTTCCTATAGACATATTTCTTTCCAGTCACCATTGCCTTAAACTGTACCTATTTATCCGTCACCCTACAAACAAAAAGTCAACAAAGGCCACACATGCGGACCAAACACCCTTTCAGTCACATGTAAACATTAGAAATCCAGATCTGCATAGGCTACATTGATTGCAGTAGATTGTCCAGGAACATACTTGTCCCAGCTCAAATGAAAAAACTAAGCTGTCTAGTATATATTTTAGGTAAACCCAAAGGGTTATGAAAACTCCAACACAACAAGGGGATGACTCAGTGGCAACAGGGCTTGCTACACATGCATGGGAATCTCTGTGTGGGTCTACAGCATCTATATAAACGGCTGCTTATAGCCATCCACAGCTGTAACCCAGCACTAGGGGAGGGGCAGGGTAGAGCCACATGGACCTTGCGGGATCCATATGTAGCTCATTCAACAGACTTGGTGAGCGTCCAGGCTCAGTGAAAGACTGTCTCAAAAAGTCAGGCAGGGAAGCAATTGACAAAGACATCTCAATGTCAACCGCTGGCTTCTACACATTCTTGCACAAATGGGCGAACTCTCACGCACAACTATACACACGTGCATGCAGCATACAGACACTGGAAAATTGTGATTACATGGGAACAATACAAGATGTTGCATTTCATCCTCCCGTTGTGGCCTAAGGAAATGGTAGATCACCTGACATGTTCACCATGCTCCAAAACCACCTCCAGTTGACCATAAAAGCCTTGAACCTGCTAAGGAAAATCAGGTGCATTAGCTGCGGGCGTCTCCCTACCGTTCATTGGGATTTAACATTTGAAGCCCATGAAAAGGGCTATGTTTCAGCGCTGCCTTAGTTCTGCCAAATGGGGAACCTGGTATTGTTTCACACAGCCAGGGCCAGCAGAACACCTCAGCAGGAGAGCCGGCTGAGTGTTTCTCAGACTGAGCACTAATGTGAACCCAGAAATGCTTTTAGGGAAGCAAAAACAGAAGAGATAGTGGCTTGTTCCTCTGAAGGGACCACGCTCCTTTCGGCTGTGAAGAGCCACTGTTGACAGTGGAGCTGAAGAAATTCCAGATCCTTCCTGAATCTGAATGTTGAGTCCAGGGATCAGGCACGAAAAGCGTTTGGGGAACCACTGCTGTTCCTTGCCAAATGTTTATTGGTTGATGGCAAAATGAGATCAAGCAATGACAATCCAGGGACTTCTCTGCGAACCTAAGCATCGTCATAAGTGTTGTCTTATTTTGAAAGCTGACTTCCAATCCTGCTTTTACTGTCAAACGTCCTTTTATAATGCTCTGTAAGAGAGGGCAGCGATGTCATTCCGTTTCATTTACCGTGTCCTTGCTGGCCAAATGTGAGACTGGCAATGCTGTCAGCCTGTAATTCCTCTGGGGGCTTTTACCGGTCTGGGAAATGGACAAGCGGGGCCTCTTTAAAGAACAGGAAGGCAGCTGCTGAAAGGGGTGGGGGTCTTTACTCTCTTTCATTACAAACTCTTGGCAGGGCTGACTGCATCATCTCAGCAAGACCCAAGAGCAAGGAAGGCCATTCTGATGAGCGGCTGACTCTGTGGGGGCAGAGAGCCCTGGAGCACCCTCCTCAATCTTCCAGGCAGGCAGGGGGTGGGGGAGCAAAGATCATTTTTTTCAATTCATAAAATATTTATTAAAAACATTTTGAGAAGCTGAAGAGATGTTTACGTCAGTACAATTCTTGCTGTGAAAGTTTGGAATCCATGTAAAATTTGGGGCTTGGCTATATGCATCTGTAAACCTAGCGCTGGGGGGGTCAAGGCAGGTGAAGCCTGAAGGTCACAGGTCAGTCAGCCTAGACCAAGGGGTGAACTCCAAAATCATCAGAGATCCTACCTTTAAAAAGAAAATGGGGAATGGCTGATAAAGACACCTAATACCAACCTCTGATCTCCTCAGGCATGTATACATTTGCACATGCACTATACTTACACACACACACAGACACACACACATACATACACACATACACACAGACACATACATACACATACACACAGACACACACACATGCACACAGAGTGCTTGGATGGATATCTTTCAATAATTTCAGTCAATTCAGTAGCATGGATAGAATTTTACCAATATAGTAATCAGCTACAAATTAATTGCCTTCTGTACACAAGCCCTTTCTAGTCAGCCAGTAATTTACGGTGGTTAAATTAGACAGTCTAATGCCGGCAACAGCAACACTGAAGTAAAGCATTGAATTTACCCTGAAAAATAGAGAGAGAGAATGCTGCAGGTTATGCATGTGTATGTGGACAACATACTCAGCCAAGCCATCAAATACTTCTATGTCATTAGTTTATATATTTGAAGGACTGTAACAATAATGATGCTAATGTCTAAGGTGATTTCTCTCAGCTTGAAGAGCAAACTAGGCCCTCAGACCCTGTGGACCTTGTAAGGATAATCACATCATACTGCACAGCTTTGAATTTTCTTTTCTATTTTTTTTGGGGGGGGACATATCTTTTTTATCACTTTTTTATTTTTTTTAAGAAATCCCAGTTCCTACTCCCTCCTCTCCTCCCATTCCCTCCCCTCCTTCCACTTCTCCCGCCCCACCCCCCCATCCACTCCTCAGAGAGGGTAAGGTACATTGTTTTTTGGGAAGACCCAAGGACCTCCCTACTATATCTAGGCTGAGCAAGGTATCCATCCAAAGAGAATGGGTTCCCAAAAAGCCAGTACAAGCGGTAGGGATGAATCCTGGTGTCACTGCCAGTGGCCCCTCAGTCTGCCCAGCCATACAACTGTCACCTATGCAGAGGGATTAGTTTGGACCTATGCTGTTTTCTTTCCTGTCCAACTGGAGTTGATGAGCTCCTATTAACTCAGGTAAACTGTTTCAGTGGCTGTCCCCATCATGGTCCTGACTTCTTGAGCAAAGATCTTAACACAGACCACAAGGTATCAGACAAACATCATCCATGTCATGGGTCCCCCTGTTAGAATTAAAATCCAAAGGGTTTTCTTTCTTCCAGAATACAAGTCATGCCGAGATGTAATTCTGAGAATGGGAGGCAGGTGATGTGGTCTACTGAGTCTTGAGAACAGGGTGGGTGAGGGACTGTGAGTAGGGTTGCTTGGTTGAATGTTGCCTGACCATTTCCTCTCTGGGAGTCTCTTTTCAGGCCGGCTTTCTCCTAAATCCTTTAGGGCAGCATGTCCTTCACCTGCTGAAGCTTTCTGTTTCCTTTGGTTTTCGTTCTCTTGACTAACAGCAGGTCGCCTCTCCAACCAGGGCCATTTGCCTTGGAGCATTTCCAGCTGTAAACACCTGGCACAGTTTGGGTCAGAGGGGAGCATGTCTTCTACAGTCGCAAACACAGAAACCATCCCCAGAGTCATGCAAAGGAGGCCATCCGCCCCTCTGTTCTGCCATCATGCTAGTCTGGTTATAAACCCAGTCATCTGTCTTCCCAATCATTTGTTCATTCACCCAACAGATTTTATTTCCAAATGTACTTGGAGTGATGACTGTGTTCTCAACATGGGTAATGCTATCTCATCTTTGATTGTTTAAGTGTCTTCCCTCACAGGAGAGTACCTTGAAGGAGGCACTGTGGCCATTGCCATTCCCAATGCCTGGTGTGGAATGTGATATGAAGGCAGTACCCCCAGCCCAGGGAGATCTGCTGCCTAAATATCTCCCTTTGAGGCAATTGGGTGTCCCAGGCACTAGGGAAGCTCATGTCTCTTATGCCACTAATAGACACTTCTCCCTCTCCATTTTTTATGTGTTACCCCTTGTACAGATAAGAAACTGTGGCTTGGAGAAGTCAAGTGATTTGTGCCACCTTCAAGCCCTGATGGGTGGTAGATTCATGACTCCAGCCCAAAATATAGTCTCTAATTCTTCCCAATGAACATTTCACTATACAGTCTCAATGCTGATTGAATAAGTTAATGAGTAGCACTCACTAGGAGGCTGGGGAGATAAAGTGGCTAATAAATGCTTGCTATGCAAGCACAAAAACCTGAGTCTGGTCCTCAGAACTCACACAAAAAATACCAGCCCTAGTGGCACATGTAGATAGCTGTGAAGACAGAGGCAGGTGGGTACCTCGGACTCACTGGCCAGCAAACGTATCCAACTCCAGACTAAAGAGAGCCTCTGCCTTGGAAAACCAGGTATGCAGTGTACTGAGGAATTACATTACACGTGGCATCTGCATGTTCACATAGGTACACATATGCACACGTACACATACACACAGAGGGGGTGGGGTATAATGACATGCATTAGGGTCACAGGAGTGTGAGGATGACACACAGCAACCCTTATAGAATAAACTCAATTAGCAGAAATTCCCCCACCATCTTCAAACTCTGAAACCCTGCTAAATATTTCCTTTGACAGTTTACACATATGTCTATCGATTATAGAATGTTTCACATGGCATTGATGGTAAACTGCTTGGGAACAGACCACAATGAGCTTCTCCAGCGAGGTGAACGCATTTCCTTCCAATCTCCCGAGTCCTTTGCTAATTCTCCTTCTAACTGAGTCTGGGAAGTTTAACATGTAAATACATTTACTTCAACAGTGCGAGTTTTAGTCAGAAGGGAAAAGAAAACACAATTAAACAAAAGAAATTCATGGCTTTAGAAAAGATAAATAAAGCTCACAATGTGGTGATTGGGAAAATTCCAATGAGTAAATAGACCAAAAAAAAATGTGCTTCCCACCTTTCTCATTTGCTGAATATTGACTAAATAAGTGCTGGAATGTGGGCTGTTCACAGATTAATTTGCCAGTTCAGTGTGCAAACTCCTCTGAGCTTCTGCAAGCTGGACTCGGTCCTCAGACCTGATTTCATTACAGCTCAGAGAGACCAGATAAATGGGAAGATGAATGATGTTTGAAATTAGTATTTCCCTACCTAGGGCTAATCGACAAATCAGATATTATCCATTTTTATCCCATTCCCAAATCAAATAATTTCAGAGACTTGATCCCGACTACATAGAAAACTAAAATCCCCAGTGAGTCAGAATCACAGCTGTGGCTTGCTCCCCCAACCACCCCCCCCCAGCAGATTCATTCATTTGGACTCAGATTTCAGCCTAGACTCCCATGGCAGGGGAGGGTGGGAGTCTGAGCTTGGCAGCCTTTGAAGACCTTGAAGAATTGGACCTAAATGCATCGGCTCCTCTTTGTGTCGTGCACAATAGGAACTTGTGAAGATCCTTTCTTATCGGTCGTTTAGCTTTCCTCTCCTGAAAGACATTCTTTGGTAACGTGGCCCCTCTCCGCATCTTAAACATTGTGCAGGCTGCCACAATGGCTCCATTCAGGGCTGTGCTGGAGGCAAGCTCCGTGGGATCACAAACAGGAACTGGGAAGTTCAGGCATGCTCCCAAGGACTCGGTGGCCAGACACTGGGCACAGGGCAGGCAATGTCTCTGGACCAGAAGATGACAGGCACAGTCTTTGGGAGAAACTGACACGGACGACAACGGTGTCCTCTGGTGTTTTCTCATCTATTGGTCAGAATAATCCACTCTGTTGTATATTTTAGAAAAGCTCTAGGAGATATGATTTTGTTAGGGGATTGGAAGGTATAACACGGAGAGTGGCTATTTAATCTGTTATTTCATTATCAAAGTAAACGAGAAAGGAAAGAAGCATTTTAACAAAGGTCTAAGCGAAATTTACAGGTATCAAATCCTTGCCTATTATTCAAAGGGAATAATATATAGATATTGATATATGGACTTGTCTACACCCATTTCTCTCAGAACAAAACAATCGAGGAAAATCAAGTGAGGAGCTTTAATGAAAACAAATTCAAAATACACTGTAAGAATATCTATATCCTCTTATTAGTGAGTCCACTTCAAAATTCTCAATGATATTATTTAATAATTAATTATTATTTAACTGGGACAATAAAACAAAGTGTATCAATACGATCTGAAACCAGTGTTGGAGGTCACATTTACATCACTACTCAGAGTATGCTGTCCCCAGAGGAACTCTCATTATAAAGCATTACTACACAAACCAGAAGTGGGACTGACTGGTTGTGTGAGCTTCAGCAATGAAGAATCACTATCTTCCTTCTCATGGAATCAAAACAAGCTGAAAAACCTTTTTCTCCATCAATGACGCTCAGCCAAAAGCCCCTTCTTGTGAGACTCCATGATGGTCATGGAAAAGCACGTGGCATTTTGGAACTTCACTTAATCCTATAACCATGGCAACTTATTTGGCAAGCAAACGCCATTAATAAGGCAAGGGAACTCAGTCTTGGAATTTCAAATTTCCATCCACTCATTCAGAGGAATTGGAGGCTCCCTCCTCCATCGGCAGGCACAATGCACAGGGACACAAGTTCAGACTTGCAGTTCTGCAAAGCTGCTTTCAGGGCCTGATGCAGGCAGGAGAGATCCTTTCTAGATGTCTACAGTGTCCGGGACGACAACACATAGGGCTTCAGTGCATCCTAAGTTGCTGCCCCAGACATTTGCTCTGTCACATGACTGTATCAAGGCAAGAGATGGAAGCTTCAGTTACAGGGGAATAGGTTCTGTTTATCTACTGTTGGGCACAGAGACTGGAGTCAGGTACATACACATTCATTCCAAGTAAAGGTAGTCTGACCATTTCCATGATTCCAAGAGGATGCTGGAGACTGAGTATGATTGACACCATCGTGAGGTTAGGAGAGGATAAGACTTCTATCACTCCTGCAGAACTGTCATGACCTTCAATCACAGGGACCCAGAATGAGACTGTAAAGTAATGGAGGATGGAGCACCGGTGTCCCATACATCTAGGTGAGGCAGAAGAATCCATCAAAACAAGCTAGACTGAGCTCAAGAGCCCTCCCAAGGAGACAGAAGAATCTGGCGAGACAACACACAAAGGTGATCGGGCCATGGTTATCATATAAAATTCTCATGAAAAGTCTCCAGTTTGAGTGTCACACTCAGCAGCTGAAAATTTAGGGACTGGATTTTCAAGATGATGTCAGCAGAGATATAGGTTGTCTCCTGAGAGGCTCGACATGCCCTGAGAGTTGCAACCTCCTCACAGAGTTTATGCAAACTGCCCAGGACCAGATCCTCTAGGAAGACTGACCACCTAGCCATGCAGATGACAGGACCAGAGCAGAAACAGGACCCGCCAGGAGCATGGACCTTCATGTGGCAGCGGGATGTCACTCTCTTCCTGAGACCTGTGAACCAGACACAGCCATTGGTGGACTTGGGCTGGAGAAAATACCTGGGACCTCAGCACTCTCCCAGGGATAGCAAAGGGGACATGGACACTCACTGTAAATGCTATAAATGATCGTACCTTAATGGCAGGTTCCCTGCCTGGAAGGCAGTGGAGACATTTATTCATTGCTGCTCTTCTTAGCCAGTGTCAAATCAGAATTTTGAGGGCAATATAAAGGAATAAATTACTAGGAATCCCTAGCAGTCCAATTAAAAGACTTCTTTATAAAAGTGAAAAATATCTGTCTGGGATAGTGCAGCACCACTGAGCATATAGCTCTGACATCACTTATTAACTGAAGACAGACGTTTTCAGACCTCTTAGAATTCAATGGTATAACCTGGCAATAGCATAGCTGTGTGGTGTTAAACTGAATCCATGGTCACTTTAACTATTTCTATAGGAGCTGGGAAGACCTGAGAAATGACATCACCTTTCCCCACAAGGATGAAGGCGCTCGCAGCCAATTGCACATGGCACATGCTTGTGGAGATATTGGAGAGGGCGACAAGGCTACAGGAAAGGAGAGCTGACCTGCAGCGCCACCAGAAAAGGGAAACTCAAGAAGTTTCCTTGTGTCATCTACACTGTGTCAGCAAGAGCAGTGACAATTTGCCTGATGGCAAAAATGACCTGATGCGCCTAAGGCTAGGACCAGGAAAAATTTTTTTTTCAGGTTTCTGTCTGTCACTTCCAAGAGTCTCGGGGTCATTATATCTGCAGTATCCTAGTGGCCTGGCTGGGTTCTGTTTGTTTGCATTTGAGTTCTGCCAGTGTCTTCTACTGCTTTTGCAATCGTCTGGCTGTTTGGTCGGTTTTGCTTTACTCTACCACCTGCTTGAGTAAGAAGGGTTTGACAGGAGGCTGACCCCATGCCAAAACACAATTAGGTAATTGATTATCTAGGAAGGGGTGTGAATTAAATACAGCTTTCATTCCTAACAATAAGCAGAGAAGGGGAATCTTAGAGCAGCAACCCCTAAAACCAGCTGCAATGGCTTACTTATTGATATTTAAATTCTAATTTAAATTGGAAATTGTGTTCTCCAAGGATGATGTTCAGTAAAGAATAGAGACTCTCTCTGACTAAAATAAAAAAGGAAGGAAGTATTACAGCACAGAGCGCTTTTCCAGTGTGCCCTGCAGAGGATTTTCTTAGCAGCAATATGGAGAAGGAGATTTATAAGCAGCTATCTTGGTCTCTTTCCCTGTCGCTGAGTTAAGAGCACCTTAAAGGAGAAAGGGCTTCTGGGTAAGAGTCCAACTTTGCAGGCTAGTCAAGGAGGCAGGAACTTAAAGCAGATCATTGCATTAAATTTATAACCAAGGGTAGAGAGCAATGCATGATGAAATTGGAAGGGCTCCAAAGACTTGGTTAGCCCCATTCTTCCAATCCCTGTACCACACAGTGCACACAGCATCTCCACCATGGCTACCCTGCTCCATGCCTGTGGCCTCCTTGGTGGATGGCACCTGGTCCTTGCATCTCTGCTATTCTGAGGTCTCCATGCGGCTCAGGCTTCATCTTCATAGCTTCACACACTGCCTGTCAGGCCCCCTCCGTGGAGTTCAGCCTCCGCTGCTCTCTATGACCCACTGAATATTTCTAACTTTAATGCCTTTTTTAAAAAATGTATCATGAGAAGAATGTTACTAAGTCCTGAAGTCACCTTGAAATGTAACCCAGCCCCTTCGATCAAGTCTGTATCAGTTTCTGTGCATTGACCCTGAGAAACCATTTTCATATTTCTAGAACAGAGTGCTATGATTCTTCTTAATGGTGCTAATTGCTTTGCTGTCTGCACTCTCCTTGATTAAAACTTCAAGCTTGCCCATGCACCTTCCTGTCATCAAAGAATCAGTCAATTTTCTTTCCGTTCAACTTTGCCCAGGTTCTTGGGGTAGGGACAGAATGAAGAGAGAATCTTGGCCAAAATATTAGATAGATTTCCCATAACCCATTTCCTAACAGAGTCCTTGTCCCCCTCTGAAACCTCATGAGCCAGTTCTGTACGGCCCTCATTTCCCTTAGCATTGCCATCTTGCAGACTTCTACAGGAATGGCTCGTTAAGCTCTGCTTCCAACATTAAATGACTTCTCTCGCCCAAAGCTCCAACTCTCCCACATTCTTCCCACAAAAGAGTTCCAAAGGCCTGAATGACACATGGTCAGGGTTGTTACATTATCTGTCCCATTTCTTGGTACCTATTCTTGTCTCCATATCTTTTCCTGTTTCAGTGATAAAACACCCTGACCAAAAAGCCTTCAGGGAGTGAGGGCTTCTGGATTAAAATCCATCATGGCAGGCAAATCAAGGCAGTAACTAGAAGTGGCCAGTCATATCACAGTCAGAGTCAAGAGCAGAGAGCAGTGACTTGAAGTGTTCTGGTGCTCAGCTTGCTCTCTCCTTCTCTCTCAATCCACAGCCCAGCCCATGAAATGGTACCATCCATATTCAGGGTGGACCGGCCCAACTCAATGAACCCAACTGAGGAAATTCTTTATAGGTATGCCATAGTCCAACCTAATCTTGATACTGAGACAGCCTTCATGGGTGATTCTACATTGTGTCAAGGCAACAATCAAATAAACCCATCCCACCTTCCTCACATGTGCAAATGAGAAGGGAAGCCAAGGACAGACTATGTAGTTGCCTTGCCAGCTTTCTATAATGGGCACTTGACTTTGGGAACACACAGGAGAAATTGGAATTTTCTCCTAAAAATGTTTTAGTTTCATAAAAGTAAAGCTATCCAAAAGGCCCCGCAGGTACTACCACCTCAGAGAGCCACTGTGAACAGATGAAAAGCCACATGGCCATGAGCTGTCCTCACAGATCCCACTGAGGAGAGCCTATACCCCTAGACAGCCAGGCTATGGAGCGTTCCAACACTTCATCATTTTCTCTCATACCTGAGCCTCTGCTCCTTTATACTTTTCTTTCCTGCTTTGATTTGTTGCTGTTCCCAAGGATTCTATACCTATCTGCATTAATTTTCTTCAAAGGGTCCTTATCCCTAATGTCTCAGACTTTCAGGAAGCTGATACCTGTTAAAGGGTATGAAAGCATCTACCTCCATGCTTGGACCATTGATTCAGCACTTGGAACAGCTCTTCGCATGCCTGTAGATCAAACTTCATCTGCCCTATAGAGGGAGAACCCTACCTACCCTTGCTATGGGAGCCTGATAATCAACCTGATCAACCAGAGCTCCCCGCCCCCACTCTCCTTATCCTCTCAGCCTTGTTCAGTTGGGTCTGAAAGTTTGATCAGGACCACATTTGCCTTTTACTTCCATCCTTTTCTATTGGTAGATGCTGAACTCGATATACGTGCACACTTGACCCTCCGTCAACCTTGGGCTACATTTACTACCCAAAATCCAGTATCTGACTCAGAAGCTCCAGCCCTTGCTCTTGATAAAAGAAAGAAGCAAAAAACCCAAGATCAAAATACAGTGTTAACTCTAAGCAGGAAAAGAAGACAAGAGTAACAACAGATAATTGAAGTAATCACTTTCCCTTCCCAATGACTCTATGGAGCTAGGGCATTGTCTTGCTTATACTCCATGTCACAGGGGCCTCTCCTGAACCCTATCACATGAAGGCTTTCAGCATTTTTGTGACAGACCTCTTTCTCTTCACTTACTCTACGTCTCTTCTTTGGGCATTGTGCTAAGGCCAGCGACATAAACCTCCATGCTCCATTCTAACTGTGTTCTGCTGCGAGGCATCATTGCTCACAATGTACCGAGCAGAAATCAGGATCCAGACATAAGTGATTGATCCTCCTCACCACCCATGCAGCAAGGGCAGACTCTGAAGAGGGACTGCTGTCTCTCCTTGCCTCTGTTTAACTCCTAACCCAACCACAAAAACATGCTTCTTTAACCATACATGCTAGTCTGTCTCCGGCCTTTTCTCTGTCTACACCACTTTCCTCTCTGGTTTCAAATGACTTTAATCCTGCTGGGGACAAAAGTCACTGGAGCCTGCAGACGTTCTGTCACTTCTTCCCTCAAAACCAAGTGTCTTCAGAAACTGTGGGACAGACTGCTGTCCTTACAGCCTCAGCCCCAGTTTGCCTTCTCCCCAACACTTCCTTCTTCAAGACCACTGCTGACCTTGTAGGGGGTCTGACCTCCAATTCATTTCTGTGCCTCATTTTCATCCATTTCCCTGTAGCACAAGCCCTGTGGCTTTTGAGTTCTAGACTCTGCTGCTGCCCGACTCTCCAAATCAGTCAGCAGGTCTGTCCAAATTTTCCTTTGTACTGTCCTTGCAGTTACATCCGTATTTCCTTCCCAAACTCCCACTGTTATTACACTCCCTAATCTTTTTCACCAGGAGTAAGGCAACAAGTTCTCAATGGTGCTGAGCAACCCCCTCCATTTCCCCTAGAAATTCCAAGAGTGGTAAGACGGCTTTTCCATCTCTGCCTCCTGCCTCATTGCCAACCTCACAAAGTCGCCAAGCATGAGCTTCCATGGAGCTATCCATTTTTTCTTTCCCCAGTCCTTGACCTTAAGCCCAGGCAAGAGATCAGTACAGATGATGTCGGTTGGCAACCATACTGCATAAAGCCCTACCCTGGTTGTTTGTATGGGTCTGTTTATCTCAGCTAGACTCATGAAGGTCATGTGAGGATCAATGCAAACATCTAAAACATCTTCAAAATTATAGGTTTGATGAGCCGTTCATTCTTCCAACTGTGTCTTCTAACACTACAGGATTAATCCACAGCCCCTGGGAACACATCTGAGCAGAGTGAGCCTTGATTCTGCGAATGCATGAGTAAAAGACTGAAATGTTAAGTTAAATACAAAGATTCAAGGCAACTTCACAAACCCCATGATATAAATTCTTCATGGGGAAGCATGTATGATGAACTTCACAGGCTATGCTGGCCATTTGGTCTGGTTACACCCTCTCTTCTCCAAGATCCCTGTCTACTTTCCCACAATACTATGAGACCAGTACACAAAGAACACTTCTTAATTATATATTGTCTAAAAATGGTTGATGACCACAGTTGAACAATAAGTCCCTGAAGTTTGGGGTGACATCTGGCTGCTTTTCTACAGTTCCCTCCAAATCCTAATGTTAGAGCCAACTGGTTGTTTAAAAATAAGGCAACTTAATAAATCCTCACACTTTTCATATGGATTTTGTCTCAATCACATTATTCTGCATGTAAAAAAAAAAAAAACTCTTATTGTCCTTTCTAGGGTGGTATACTTAGCTGCACAGATTTCTGATTTGACTAATGTTTGGGGTATGTGCATTTTAATTGTGAGTAATTCTACCAGTACTGGTCCATTTAGAGCAGGTTGCTTATAATTCAATCTAGTTACATATAAACAAATTAATAATGTTAAAATTCCTAAAAATGGCCAAAAACATTACTGATAAAGACTTTTTAGAAATCTTATATGTATGTGTGCATGTCTCTGTGTGGGTATGTTTGAGTGCACACGCAGGCAGAGGCCGGATAAGGACATCAGGTCCCTGGAGCTGCAGTGACGGTTGGTTGCGAGCCAACTTGAGTCCTAGGACTCGGGTCCTTGAGGTGAGTAGTATGTGCTCTACTGAACCTTCTCTGATGCATCCTGTTTCCAACATTTAATCCAAAGAGATTTCAAATGGAGCCCACTTTTCCAGGAAGAGCAGGCACTTCCTCCACACCGTAGAAGCCCATACTACTTACATCTTTTGAGGATCACAGGGGTTTTGTAAATGCTTCAATGCATCAAGAGCTACAAGAAGTGCACAGCTCTAGATGTGAAGCAGTCTGTAAGCCCTGTAAGCTGAACAAGGACAATACAAACAAACATGCCAAGGTGGGCAGGGAGAAGTCTACACATTCTCAACTCTATACAAAGAACTATAGGAAACTGAGGAAAGCTGGGAACAGGAGAGGTGATCGTCCCCAGGGAAGGGCATACCAATTGGTTGTCCAGTGCCAAACTGTCAGCCCTGGAAACATACCTACAATAACATACAGAGTAAGCAGTTTACATTTTGAAATATACATATATATGCATATACATATATGTATGCAATAACAGTCAGTAAAAAGAGGCCATGAATTTGAAGGAGAGTGGGTAGAGGTAGAGAGGAGGGTTTGGAGAGAGGAGAGGGAGGGGAATGTAATTATCATCTCAGAGGAAAAGCTCCCCTTGGTTCATTTGTGACCTCCCTTTGCGCTGACCACAACCATGCTGGGTTGAAACTGCAGAAGGTAGAGTTTAGAAATTCTGCAAAGACTTGGGATCAAGCACAGACCCTGGTGTCTTCATCTGACTAGAACAGAACCTTCTAGACTTCAGTAGAGTAAACCTTGGGCTCACACAACCATATTTAACAGATGGGTAGGGTGCTACAGATGCTGGGTCAAATGCTGGCACTGGGCTAGGGTTGCCACATGGATAGGACCTATCTCCTTCATCCAGCGATCACTCTGAGGCACTGCAGAGACCAGCATCTCCAGGACAGTAGTTTGGGTCTTCCAGTGAGGAGGGCCATTGAGATGTGCAGGCAAAGAACAAAGACCTCAAGTTTTGAAAGCTGGTCTTGGTTTGGTCAGGCAGAAAGCGACAAATGATTGTTCAGCCTCAAACTCTCTCCAAGAGTCAGCTGCCTCGGCTCCTTCAACTCCAATAGCTTAAAATCCGTCACACATCTGAAGTCTACAGCAACTTTCCTTCCTCTTACTTTGAAAAAGAAAGGGCTTGCCTCAGAAAGGAGAAATAGTAGGAAAGATCCAAGTGCTTGGAGAGGGGCTAGAGTGGATGGCCACAGTCCCCTCAGCCTTGTCTGTAGCCACCCTACTTCTTTTATGTTCATTTTTCCCTTCAAGCTCCTTGAACACTTTGAAGAACTGAGTGCTTTGCAAAGCGTTTGATTGATTCAAGGCACCAAATGGAGGCTACTCTCCCAGCGTAACCATCTGCTAAGCCAGCGGATTCCCCCAGGCAGCTGCTCATAGCAAATGCGACATAACACCTTCAGGCAAATCGCGTGACCTAGATGCCAGTAGACTAGCTGTTCTTGAACCATTCTGTGAGATGAAGGTTTTAATCTTGGCAGTCAAAAATATAGCTCCTGGATTGCTACGATATAAGACCATTTTCCTATTTGTCAAATACAAGGGGTTCCCTTCCTTTGATAAAGACCCACCCTGTCCTTTTGGGAAGAGTGTTCCATGCCCACAGAGCATGGCTGCCTTCCTTTGCTCTTTACTGCGACTCAATACAATCTATCTGGACAGGCACTTCAAGAATGTATTTGACCTGGTACACAAATATCTCCACTTACAAGAGTGATAAAACAGAAACAGAAAATGTTCTATATTTTTGCACCCTCCCCATGTTCATCTTTAAGTATTTTTAAAATCCACGCTTAGAACAATCTAGCTATGAACAACACCGAGCATCTACTAGGGAAAGCTTATTTTATGGAGTCAGTCATCTGGCTGGCGTGCTAATGAGTGCCTTCTGCAGGCTTCTTTGGCCAGAGCTGACGGCAGATGCACGCAAACACAGCTCAAAGGTCAGAAAAATGAAAAGGAGAAGCCTCTGACAATACAGACGCAGATTGCTCATCGCTGAACATCTCCTTCCCGCTCCTCCTCAGCCAGGTGGAGCAAAACCCTAAAGCAAGCAGTTCCGTTTGAGAAGCTCGCCAGCAGGATGTTTTAAAATGTTGCTGAATGATTAAACACAAATCCTTAAATGGAGAGAGCTGGTTTGTATTAAATATCCCAGAGCAGCACCGTCCTCCCACACTTGTGCCCATGTCTGGCTGCTGGCTGATAAACACGGTGGCTTTAAGATATGACTTATTAGCATGCCTGTATATTTCTACCTCACACAGTCACCAAGGGGCGATTGTTATCTCTTAATTGAATTCTGTGCCAGCAACTGTGTCTTTGTGTGCCTGCCATTATAATTTCAAGGACGGTAACTTCATTTCCTGTTTACAAATAATAATGATAAAAATATAAAGTTGTATGTTTATGAACTCTTGCATGCTGGTGTATATGCACGTGCTTGTGTATGTGTGCATGCATGTGTGTGTGTTTATGGGGCCACTTGAAGCCACTATACATTAGCTAAAGGCACAATTTAATAAGCTATACAGAAACACACGTTTCCAACCACACGGCACTTTCCCGGCCGTAGCTGGTGAGCCTACAATGTGGAAGCAGACATTTATTTTTTACTTTCTGTACGATAATATAATCTGATGTGATGGGCAGAATACTCAATGCACAGCTAAGAAGCTGTGCATTTATAAACCTGTCTTCTCCCTTAGCTTGAGGGAGTAAGTCACAGCAACCTGGTTAGTCCTCTGTAGATTTCAGAGCCCCAGTGTCTGAATCGGGCTTCACCTGCACCGAGGCTCCAGAAGACCCCTGGGCAAGTCAACATGGAACCTTGTCAGTTGTATTGAGCACAATGAGGTTGGGGCTTGGGATGCCACCTGCCCAGGGCTTAACTACCTTGGTGCCCATCAGAGTCCCATGTCCTCTTCTAGGAAAGCAGTTATTCCTGAGACTCAAAGTGTCTCATAAAGAAACACTAAGTAAAATGTATAGGGTCATGTCGGGGCACTCATTGGGAAAGAAACATGCTGTGCACTAACTAGTACAGATGTTTGTCACAGCCCGAATGACACTGCCAATGCCTGTAAGAGACGTTTCCTGGTCACCAAAACCAGAAGAGGTCAGCTGCTCAAACACTCCAGAGGTGTGTGCTGGAGGAAGTCCTACAGCCAGTAGTTACCTGCCCACTGGGGCGTGACCTCTTATACTATTTATGCTGATGTAGAGCATGCGTCCAGCCTCTTTTCCGGCTGCAGGATTCGGTTTCTGATCTCCATCCCAGCAGAGGATTCTGATTTGTAAGTTTACCCCTAAATAAATAACTGTCTATTTTTCTCAATTCTGAGCTAGTGTGGGATTCCTTTTAAGCGTCTCCCTTCAGGTGTGTTCTTGTGGGGGGGTCTCGGCACAGCAACCATCACCTGGGTAGGGGGCAGGAGGCACTGACGTATCTACTGGGAGCCTTTTCTTCTGGGTGGAACCCTTCCCTTTGGGAACCCTAACAACAGAGGGAAGGTGCGAGGGAGCTCTCACTGCGAACAAGCCGTGAGCATGAGACCTCCCTGGGCTCCTTTTGGATATGTGGATTAAAACTACAACACAGGGCTGGAACAACGGTGCGGCGGGTAACGGCAGCAAGTGCCAAGCCTGCAGACCGGAGTGCCAGCCCAGAGGTGCCCATGGTTGAAGAAAAGGGCAAATTTCTCAGCATATCCTCTGCCTACCGTCGGCGTGCCTTGGTCCGTGTACTCACGCACACCTATGAACAGACGAATGAGATAAACTCAGCAGTGAAAACCCAATGGAAATGATGAAAAGAGTTCCTGGAACTCACCGACACACTTGCTTAAGGACTCTAATTTGTCTGTGACGTGTCCTGCCTTGGCAGTAGCTGCTGCCCCTATGTCTGGGTCAACACTGGTCTCAGCAACCCTGCTTCCCAGAGAACAGAGCACTGGACCTCACGTGAAGCTGAGACTTCGCAGTGAAGTGCTCAAGAAAGAATCTCCCCAGGACCCCCAGTTTCCTCAGGACACAGAGCAGTTTAAAAGACAAACCCATGGCTCTAGGTAATGTTTCCAGGTGTTGGGAGAAAAGCAGCCCACTTCTCAAGTCAATTCAAATTAAAGTTAGAGAGTGAATCGTAATGCATTCACTCTTTTCAAACTAGAAAAGTGAAGAAAACATTCTTCTGACAAAATAAACTGAGAGCTTACAGTCAAATTCCCTGAGAGCCAGAGCCAGGTGGTGTGTGTGCTGGGGAGAAATGGAAGGCAGGCACACAAAATAGTGTTACCAATTGAAAGTGGGATTGGGTAGGATGGAAAAGAAGCAGAGATCACTGTGGTGCTGATGAAAATGACACGGAGCCTATGGAAGGATAGCACTAGTGATTTGCTTGACTTGGCACTTAAAAGCCGAAGCAGCAGTATGGGTCACATATTCTCAGCCTGTGAAGCTACATGGGAATGACACAGAGATCCAGAAACTTGGGTGTGTTCAGGGTGCTCCAGTGAGGTAACCACTGAGGCAAAAAAGAGAATGAGCCAACCTTGAAAACAGAATGACCACCTGGTTCAGGGTGAAGCCAGAAGGCAGGATTACAATAACACATAAGAAAGGATTTATAGGGGCTGGAGAGATGGCTCAGAGGTTAAGAGCATTGCCTGCTCTTCCAAAGGTCCTGAGTTCAATTCCCGGCAACCACATGGTGGCTCACAACCATCTGTAATGAGGTCCGGTGCCCTCTTCTGGCCTGCAGACATACACACAGACAGAATATTGTATGCATAATAAATAAATATTTTTTATAAAAGGATTTATAGCCACAGTAATGGTAAACCTTTGTTCAGACACGGATCAGTTATTCACCAGGGTCAGCTGAGCCAGTCACTACACGGCTTCACTTTCCTTTCTAGACGGAGGGTGATAATCCTGATATAATAGTCAAGCTTCATTTCAAAGGCTCTGTGAAGTTTGACCTGTCACAATCCCATTAAAGTCACTTGTTCAAGCATAACATTAATACAGTTGGGATGTCCACTCTTCCCATGAGAGCAGAAGAGAAAGAGGGGAGTCAGTCTGAGCAATGGTTGAAGTCATCATTCAAAAGCTACACAAGACTTCCCCATTCAGCACCATACTGCCTGCTATAAGATGCTATGTATATTTTTACTGAGATGATCAAATTTTTTTCCTCAAATTTTCATTTCTATGGACACCTTAAGTTTGGCATGATTGTAATGTAATACACCAAATGTCCCATGAGAAGATTAAAATAGCAAGTTCCTTTCTTCGGAAAGAGCAAGTGTGAAGAGAGAGATACAGATGCCATGCAGATCGAAAGGGTCAGGCTCCTATGATCCCACCACTACCACCAAAAACTGCATAAATGGTGGAGTATTAGAAGGAGAAGCACAGCCAGGGGGGTCTTCGCGTCTCAGAGCTGTGCAAAGGAAGGGGAGCTAGACAAGGAGCCTGGGTTGGTTAGTGTTTTTGTTGCTGTGATCAACACCTGAGAAAAGGACTTAACAAGGTTTTACTTTGGCTCCTGGTTTTGGATGTTGACATCTTTGTCCCTAAGCTATGAAGCAGCAGAATAAAAATTACATAGAGTGGACCACGTGGTCACAAAAAAACTGCTTGCTGCATGGTACCAGAAAGCAGAGAGGAACCAAAGGCAGGAAGAGGCTGTGAACAAAGTGTCCACTTCTCAGGCAAACCCTTCAGTGACCTGTTTCCTCCAGCCATGCTCTGCTAACCTTCCACCAACTAGCAAGGTAGCACCACCATCTTGGGGCCCAAGATAGTAAGAGCCTGTGGGAGTTATTTCTTATTCAGTATAATGAAGTCTATACTCAACTGGAGGAAGTGAGTGATGCCTGGTGTGGCAGGAAAAGAAAACTTAAAGATGAAGAGGTTCCACCTGTCAGGCACAGTGGTCTGGAGAAAAGACATGAGTGCAGCAGAGAACTCATGAGCATCTTAAGACTCAGGAAATGATGAGACAAAGCCCGTGATGGTGAAAAGGAGCTCAGGCAGAAGTAGGGGTGCAGGGAAGCTGTCTTGGGAAGGGAGGAGAGAGGAATAAAGAGTGGGCCCAGAGGCTCCTGAGTGAGAACTGATCTGAAGACCTCCCCCTGAGGACTAGCTTCCATGGTACCCCAATGTGCTATGTGAGCTTCCAAAGGAGGGAAGCAACCAACAGTCCTATCCAGTTATGGTGCCTCCATCATATCAATGACCACAATGGCACAATTTTACCCTAGTGATGAAGTAGTGGCACACATACCTTGGTTGTAACCAACAGCTCTCTAATTGAACTTAAGAGCCATTCAAAAAGAGGGAAATCATACCTGGTAATGGAAACCTAGCTAGTAAAGTCATGGATCTTGGGTTAACGTACAACTACTACTTTACTAAGCTAGCATAATCTCTGTATTCTAAATATTCTTCCTTATATCCACAGAGAAGTGTAGTCTTCACCCCCCCCCATCAAGGAAGAGACAATTACAGAAAACCGCAACCAGTCAAAACACAGAGTCGTGAAGCCCAACCCCAGCAGATACACCAACAAAACATCCCCTTGCCTAAAACTCAAGAATCGTTGTGGGAAAAGGCAGAATCTGCTGTGATATTGTATCTCCTTGGAATCTCAGAAGCTTTGCCCATAAAGGCTCACCAACCTGACTGCCTAAATAGTAGCTAAACAAGAACAATAGATGTGCTAAAGTAGACAGGGGGATACCACCAGCCCTCAACCCTAGATGCAATAGCAAGCAACTGAGGAAAGCTGAAACCTGCTGTCCTGGGGGAAGGTCATACTCCACCTTCCCCACAGTGGCCATGGCAAACAGAGCCCTGATGCTGCCACTGCGGACCCCGTGCTCTGCCATGCTTTCCACAGACCCACTCACCCAATCACTTGCCTTCCTGAGAAAGTATTTGCATGTGCATGTGTGTGCCTGTGCTGCTGGAGCTCCTTCTGCTCCTTCAGCCAATAGCCTTTAAGATACCAGTCCACTTGGGCGTGGTCTATTTGGCTTTAAAAAAAAGCAGCCGTAGCTGTGTGCTCACTCTCTTGCTTCGGAATCCGCTTCTAGCTACCAGATTCTTTCCTGGTTGTGCAGAGGGCTGTTGTCTAGGACGGTGATCTGTAAGTTTTTCCCTTTAAATAAATAACCCTTTTATTAATCATAATTCTAGACTGGTGTGGGATTGCTTTATGACTTACTCCTTTATGCCTGTTTCTAAGCCAGAGGGCAATTTGGGGTGCTGTTCCTCAGATGTCATCTACCTTGTTCTTGAACATGGCCTGGAACCTACTGAGTGGGCTTAGGTTGGTTTGGCTAAAGAGCCTCAAGGATCTTTTTCTCTGCCTCCCAGCACTGGGACTTTAAGTGCATGGACAATGCATGGCCTTTTATATGGGTTCTGAGGGTTGAATTTTGATCATCATGCTTGCAAGACAAACACTTTACCAACTGAGCTGTCTCCCCAGTCCATTCACATTTCAAGCCCTGGGGGGATCATTCCTTTCTCCTTTGGCTACTACCACATTCGTGCTGATCCCTACCTACCCTTCTCCATGCCTTTCCTTTCCATGTGTCATTTCTAAAGTTGATGTAGGGTGGAATGTTTCCAACCCCACTGCTCCTGAGGGGACAGATTTTCATATGACAGTTTACCCAAAGTTAAATCTAGAGTATAGTGAGTATTCAAATGCAAAAGAACACAGGGGTGCTTCCATTCCCTAATTGCCTGTTCAGTGGTTAGGAGCATGAGGGCTCAAGAGAGTGTGCAGATCCTGAAAAGAGGTGTGGTTTCCCTTATTTAAGTTTAGCATTCTGGTGTGGGAGGTCCTTCTGTCTATGTGTTGCTTTTATTGGTTAATGAATAAAGAAACTGCTTTGATCCTATAGCAGAGCAGGGCATAGCAGAGCTAGGTGGGGAAAACTAAACTGAATGCTGGAAGAAAGGAGGCAGAGTGAGAGAGAAGCCATGTAGCCCCTCCAGAGACAAATGCCGGAACTTTACTTGGTAAGCCACAGCCTCGTGGCAATACACAGATTAATGGGGATGGGTTAATTTAAAATATGAGTTAGCCAGAAATATGCTTAAGCTATTGGCCAAACAGTACTGCAGACAATATAGTTTCTGTATGATCATTTCGGTTCTGGGAAGCCGGGATGAACAAGTGGCCTCCTACAACAGAATTCAATGCATAAGCTTTATTTATTTATTTTAGCAACTCTCACACACCCTGAATCTGCCAGGTGTCTGGACACCCTCTGAGTCTGAGTCAGTGGATAGACTTCCTGAAGCTGAGGTTACTGGGTGGCAGAGCTCACATGTCAACAGATGCAGACAAAGGGAAGTTCTCAAAGACTGAACAATGTAATCCCTACTTGCCAAAATGTGGAATGAAAAGTTATATTAAAATCCAAACTATTAGGCTTAGTTTACCAGCTTGGTTACTGGCTTTCAGAAACTCAACTCAGCTCATCGAAACAAGACCCAAAATCATCAGTAAATGCAGTGTATGTGTGGCTATAAACACAACAATTAAAGCCGGAGCTTGCCCAGTCAGAAGTTGAGCTAAGTCAAGGCTGGTCACCATGGGATCTGGCGCAACACTTCTGGGTGTAGTGATATTTGTTGTATATAGTTTTTCTTATATTAGTTATACACTTTTCACTTTTTATTTTAGACACAAAGGGGGAAAACAGTCATATTTCATTTGTATTTTAGTAAATAAAGCTTGACTGAAATTCAGAGAGTAAAACAACCACAGTGATCAGCCTTACAGATCATAGAAACCAGACCATAGAAACCAGGAAGTAGTGGTGCACGCCCTTAATCCCAAAACTAGAGAGGATTATATAAAATGGGAGGAAACATCAGTCTCATTCTGAGATTCCTGGAGGCAGGACCGCCATTTTGGACTGAGGTAGAGGTAAGAGCCAGTGTGGCTCTTACACTCAAAATAGTTGGCTATTTTGCTTTTCTGACCTTCCGGTTAGCTTTATTTATTAAAATACAAATGAAATAGCACTACATCCGGGTATCCAAAAGCTTATGCTAATTAGATCTATTCAAAATGTGATCACTAGACATTTTACTTTCCAAAGTTAAATATGATTGATCTATTCTGACTGTTCATGTTTGCTTTGCCAAACATAAAACCTAGCGATCAGTATTATCAATGTTATCTCAATTCAGTGATGTGGCAGGAGTTTCCATGAAAATAAATATCTGTATGTTTCTTAAGCAGTTACATAATGCCCTGGCATACTTTTCATTGTCGGGAGAAAACACCATGAACAACCTGGGGAGAAAACAGTTGATTTCGGCTTACAGACCACAGTCCATCATTGAAAGGAGCAGAGAGGAAGCTCAAGGCAGGAACATAGAGGCAGGAACTGAAGAAAGACCCCTGAGAAACACTGCTTACTGGCTTGCTTCCATGGCTATCTCAGCTTACATTGTATACAACCCAGGACTATAGACAGAGACTGCTCATTCGTTTCCCAGTTGCCTGGATGCAAATAATCACACAGAAACTATGTTAATTACCACATTGCTTGGCCAATAGCTTAGGCATATTTCTAGCTAACTCTTATATCTTAAATTAACCCATTGCTATTAGTCTATGAATCACCATGAGGCTGTGGCCTACTAATATTCTGGCTGGCATCTGGCATCTCTGTTCAGGAGCTCACATGTGTCAATGCCTGTTTCCAAAGATGGGAAAATTTGGGTAAAGGAAGAGGACTTTGCCCAAAACAGGCGTAGTCCATCTGTCCTGTCACAAAAACACAGGTTTTAATAAAATTAACAAGAAAGGGTGGATTATAGACCCATATTTCATACAAGAAATTTACAGCCAGGTTCTCCGGCCATGCTTAATCTCCAAGGGCAGCTACAATCCTGCCAGACAAGCTGTAGCCACCTAACAAAGGCTCAGGATGTATTGCTCCTTCTCTTTTGTTAATATGTAGATCACCTGGGGAGAGGTGTGGATTCAAAGCTGGTGACTTAAGTTGCAGGAGTTTTGGTATTCCCGTGTCCCCTGGAAAGAGAATATTAATGATTTTCCACCTTGGTTTACCTGGGGGATAAAAGGTGTTTGATTAATAAACGCGGAAAGATCTTCAGAATGGATGAAGCCTGAGATCCCCTTCCAATATTGCTGTGTGACAATGTCTCATTATTTCTCATGCCACTGAACCGGTCCAGTTAGGAAAAAGTAGTTACATATATGTTGGGGTCACAGACCCTGACAACTAAGCCATTGTCTGAAACAGCTCTTTTAATAACCAATGGTAATAAAACATATTCATAGACTACAGAGGGGAATCCACATCATCTCTCCTTTTCTGTCTAAATAAAAAGGAAGGTTTTAACTTTAACATAGTAAAATTTCATATAACAAATCAGGTATCAAGCAAGAATTACAGTTACAATATTTATATTTATTTTTATTTACTTGGGTACTATATCCTTCTGAAGTCTTTGATGGAGTTGAAGACAGATAGTTATAGTTTTCTCTAGTTATGCAATAAAAAATGGCTTATGATGTGGTGCCAATGTGAGGCAACTACATCCACATAAAACCTGAGAGAGTTTAAAAAGAAATTCTAGACACAAAAGAACAGAGTTAAGCATGACTTTTTGGTAGCTGTATTTTTTTTTTCAGATTTGGTCTGTTTGCTAGAAGCAAGCAGAGGCACAATTCCTTTAAGAGAAGGCTTTCTGACTCAGCAGTAGCATCAAAATTGAATAGCTCCTTTAAAAAGGCTTCTTGTTTTGTGCTAGTTGCATGAACAGCTCTGGTTCTTTCAGGATAACAAGCTTCTGAATGGGTTTGTGAGCAGAGTGCTATAGGTTGATTATGGCAAAGTGGACCCACTTTGTACCTGGAGCTGGGACAGAGAGCATGGGTGATAGATATGGCAATAAACATGCCTCTGTCATGTTGGACTGGGAAGAGCCAAAAAGCAAAGCAGCCTTAGTCCTAGCCATGCCTGCTTAGCATGTAAAAAAAGTGCTCCTGGTCAGAAAATTATTACAGATATGCAATAAGGACAGATTCAGATAAAAAAAAAAAAGACCTCTAAATGGGAGATAGTGTTGAACAAAAATATACATAGGCTTGGGAGAGAGAAAAAAAGGAGTATAGGAAATTATTTAAAAAAGTAAAATCTTTAAGGAGACAATACAGGCAGTCATAGATTTAAGGAGTAAAAATAATAATAAACCATGTAAAGATGGAAAATACACAGATAGTCTGGATTATGTATACTATTGTGCTTTCTTTGAATTTTTGAACTGTGAATGAGCTAAGTTCAGAGAGTCATTTCATTGTATGGACTGCTAAGCTAGACCAACATATATATTTTAAAGATATCTTGACTTCAAAATTTGGGTCTAAGGATATGTTGCTTTGGAAAAGAGGTTCTGCTTTTGTTTCCACAGAGAATGAGAACCTGTAGATTCCTTCCAGACTAATGTGATTTGATCAAACAAGACCCCCTGAAGCAATGCTCCAGATGGTCCAACATCCATGATAGCTTCAGGACTGCTGGCTGAGATGGACCTACCACACAGGATACCTCATGAAAGATCTGATTAACAGCATCCCCAATCAGGAGAAAGTAGTCTAGAGAACAACGCCCAAATTCCCTAAATGAGTGTTTATAACTGCTTGTTTACATTTAAAGGGAAATATGCTATAGAGACGAATACTTTGCATTGGCATGGATCTTGCTTTATTGATATAAATTTAAAGTCAATTTTGTTATATGCATATTTCTGCTCTTGATTAAGGTATAGTGTTTGTGCAGCTAATTTAAAAAATGTGCACAATTAAGAAATACAGGCTAATAGATAGTCATCTATAATAGTCAAGCTTGTAGTCATGTTAGGTTTTCTAGATGAAAGAGATACATTTCAGATGGATAGGTAAACTTCAAGCCCTTCAAAGACGTACATAACATGGCATTTAAAATGTTTTAATGACTTAGGACTTTTCATGACAATGAGACACATCTGCTTCTGGCAGCACCAATTATTTCAGAGAGGTTGGTGGACATTGAAAAAAACTCATTTTGGAATTTGCCTTCAATGTAACAAGGCTAGACATCTGGACAAGAAACTGCTCTTGCCTGGACTGCTTGATGGTATGCTGTATGAACTGGACATTCGGGACCCACAGAAAAAAGACTGCTGGACATTCCAAAAGACAGGATGGTCCTTCAAGGCTCCTGCTTCACAGAAGAAACTGCCATCACACATGATCAACTATTTCAGTTCAGAACATCTGACACAAATGAGCATGGGAATCCAAGGCCAAAAAATGTCTACATGTCTTAATCTGTGGCTGAAGATTCAACTACACACAGCAAGTTTCCAAGAGCAACATGTGACACTCATACACATGAGACATTTCATAAGGAAATTTGAAACACCAAAGTGAAGTACTATGACAATGTTGGAAGGTTAGCAAATGCCATTTATAAATTTTTCCTTGAATGAGACAGTATGTAATGTTGAATGACAGCCACCATCCCTACAGTGACAGAGCCTGTAGTTGGCTGAGAGCTCACTGATCTCAGCTCTGTGTTGTCTGAAGGGTTTTCTCCATAGCAGCAATGGGTAAGGAACAGAGAAGTAACAGTTTACTGTGTTTCTTTCCTTGTTGGATAAAGTTTTACCTCTGATCAAAGGCGAGAACACTTGCTCTGTCTTCCCCTCTCTGTAATTTTCCCATTTCTACCCCCAGAAAACAAAACAACAGTTTCCCATTTTGTAAGTCAGTTTACTTCTTTGGATTGAGGTGAGCCCTATATCAGTTCATAAATAAATGCACTGTATGATATGTTAAAAAAAAAGTGAAAAATTATTTATTTTCTAAGAAGAGGCTAGATATAATGGACCAGGCAGTAATTTAATTAATACAATTTCTGTGTGGTTATTTCGGGTGTAAGCTAGCCGGGCAGGACAGAACAAAGGGCCGGCTCATTACTACAGATTGGAGAAAGATACTACAGATTGGCGCTCCAACGTGGTCTACTAACTCCACGTAAAACCTAAGAGGGCTTAAAAAGAACTTCTATATAAAAAAATTACATAGTTTAACACAACTTTTTGCTGTTTGCTGGCAGGATGCCACAGAGAGAATTTCCTCACTCAGCAGCCGCAACAGTAAAAAAGCCGTGGTGGTTTTAAAATGCCGGCTTTCTGGGCTGTGCTGCCAGTGCCATCTCTGGCTCCTGCTGGAGACAGAGCATTTGGACAGGGTTTGTGACTAAAGTGCTACGGCTTGCTTGATGGCAATGTGGACTGCTGTGTGCCAGGAACTGTGCAGGGCTCAGGGGCACCAAATGACTCTGAGGCAGGAGCAGCTCAGCCATGCTGAACTGTGCTGATCTCAGGCAGGAACTATTGTAATTATCATAATAACAGTGCAGTTAAGGTTTAGACTGGGCAGGAAAGAGATGGTACTGTATAACCCCTACATGACACAACTTAAGTTTTTAAGAAGTGCTTAGCATTTTAAGAAGTGCTCTTGGATAGTAAAGAATTACAGATTCACAATAGGACAGATTCAGAAATAAAAGACCTCTAAATTGGTCACACTGTTGAATAAAGGTACACAGTAGGCTTAAAAGAGAAAAGAAATAAAGAGTATAGAGAGATGCTTTAAAAAAGGGTAAAGTCTTTAAAGAGACAGAGTATAGATAGTCATAGATTAAAAAAAAGCCACTTAAAAATGGAAAATTCACAGAGAGTCTGGATTCTATATATTATTGTGTTTTCTTTTAATTTTTTACTGTGAAGGAGCTAAGTACAGAGAGACTTTTCATTGTATGCACTGCTAAGCTAATCCAGCATGTATATCATAAAGTTATCTTGACTTCAGAATTTGGGTCTAAGGATATGATGCTTTGGAAAAGAGGTTCTTCTTTTGTTTTCACAGAAGATGAGACCCTGTTGATTGCTTCTAGACCAATACGGTATGATAGACCATGCCCTCCTGAACGGTCACCGTGAACACCTTAACAAAATTACTTCACTCAACTGCCAATTGAGATGAATCTAGCACATAGGATACACCATGAAAGACCTGATTAACAGCGCCCCCATTCAGCATGAAGCAGTTTGGACAAAAATAACTGAGCCCACATTCCCAAATATTGTTTATAAATGTTCTTTTACATTTAAAGGGGGATATGATATAGATATGAATAATTTGCATTGGTATAAATCTTGATTTATTGATACAAGTTTAAGGTCAATTTTGTTATATGTATATGTATTTCTGATCTTGATTAAGGTATTGTGATTGTGTAGTTCATTTAAAAATGTAATGTATAATTAGGAAATATAGGTTGTTAATGGATAATCATCAATAATAGTCAAGCTTGTAGTCATATTAGTTAGATTTTCTAGATATATAGAGATATATTTCACTTAGAAAGGCATTCTTCATAGCTTTCAAAGACTACAGAATATGGCATTTGAAGTGCTTTAATAACTTAGGGCTTTTCATGACAATGAGACATGTCTGCTCCTGGCAGCACCAATCTACTTCAAGAGGAAAATGGGCATCAAAGAGGCTCCTTATGGAATTTGTTAGCCATTTAGGCAAGAAACTGCTCTTGCCTGAACTGTTGCATAAACTGGACATGAAGAACCCACAGAGAGAGGACTGTTGAACTTGCCTAAAGGTGAGATGATCCTTTGGGGTTCCTGATTCATGAAAGAGTCTGTGAGACATTCTGCAGGATACAGAAGAAAGTGACTAAACTGTCTTTGAAATTTCCAGCTTTATGAAAAAGTCTGCTTGATACTATGGGCCTTTAGGCTGAAGACTTTATCCAACAAGGAAAGAAACACAGTAAACTGTTCCTTCTCTGTTCCTTACCCATTGCTGCTACGTAGAAAACCCTTAAGACAACACAGAGCTGAGATCAGTAAACTCTCAGCCAACCACAGGCTCCGTCAATGTAGGGATGGTGTCTGTCACCATATACGAGAAGAGGAAACATTGGTGTACACTGATCCTGCTCCCCTCCTCCATCCTTTTCCTGATCAACACCCTAAGTAACCAAAGCTGTACACAGAAATCAGCAGATAGCTTTTTCCATCTGCTCGAGCCACTGTAACATGGCATCCCTACACACCAAAAGAGAGCTAGCATTATAATAGGCCTGCAAATTCTTCATCATGCCTCAGGTTTACATTAAAACGTATAATCCTTTGTTCTATATCTTAAAAGAACAAAACTATACCATCTTCTCTTTTAAACAGAAAAGCTTAAACTACCAAAAATATATATGTAGCATGCAAGAGTCTTTAACACCTCTGAGAACATGCTACTATTGCTATTGTCATAGAAACACAAATCTGTAGCAGGAGCCACTGCTTACTTAAGAGGATCTTTACAGTGAGGACCCCCTGGAGCAGCATTTCTTAGTCTGGGGTCCACGACCCCTTTGGGGATTGAACGACCTTTTCACAGGGATCATGTATCAGATACTTCTATATATTTGCAGATATTTACATTATGATTCATAACAGTAGCAAAATTACATTTATGAAGTAGCAATGACAATAATTTTATGGTTGGATCACCACAACATGAAGAACTGTATTAAAGGGTTGCCGCATTAGGAAGGTTGAGAACCACTGCCCTAGAGTAGCCCCAGGCTAGGAATTGGCTCTTCACCAATCTGTGTCTGCAGAAGCCACTCCTGTGACATCCAGGTGCATGTGTTTGTCTGCAGACCCCTAGCAAGGCTCACTTTCTCCTTCATTGAATTTCTGCGCCCATGGATTATTTCTTTCCTAACAGAGTAATTTTATACTGCTAGTGGTGCTGGCAACACTATATTAAAAGTCATATTTATGTCAACACCCACAGATCAACTATCAGATGTTGCTATTAACATTGACATCAAAATCATTAAGAAGTTTCCATCATGTAAATTAATTATAAGAATTGTATTGGCACGAATACATAATGACATTATTCATGCAAATAATTAAAAATATGCCTCCTGAAAACAAATTACAATAATGGAATAAAATGTCATTATTGCAGCTCTTTCATGATCCATTAGACTTGGCTTGGGGCACACAGGGCTTCCAGATTGTGACAGAGAAGGGGACAGAATGTGAGTACCTGTGTGGAGACTGGGGACACGCAGGCGGTAGGCAGGGCACAGGGATACCGAGGCATGCTCTCTATGCCTCTTCTCTACAATCATCTCCACAATTACTGCTGAAGGGAAGGGATTATTTTATTTTTGCCAATCTAAAGTCTCAAGGAACCTCTCAAATAAAAAGTTTGCAGAAAAAACTTGCACCCTCACAAGCCTTTCTTAGCCCTCCACACAAAAGCAATCACTACCCATCAGTGTGTGAGAAGGGCGTGACTGGGGCTACAAGGATGTCTGCAAAAGTCCCCTGAGGAATCATGATAAAGATGGAATTTAGGTTCCTCCCGGGAGGGGTGTAACATGAAGGGCCTGGTTGGTTTCTGTCTTCCCACCAGGTCCCACAGTCATTAGGTCCCAAAGAAAATCACACAGAATGTGTATAGTAATGATAAACTGATTGGCCCATTAGCTCAGGTTTCTTATTAGCTCTTGTAGCTTATATTAACCCATTATTCTTATCTATGTTAGCCACATGGCTCAGTACCTTTCTCAGCGGGGCAGGTCACATCCTGCTTCTTTGGTTGTCTGGGCAGGAGTGGGGAAAGAGCTTCCTTCTTCCCAGAATACTCCTGTTCTTCTGGCTCCACCTTTACTTCCTGTCTGGATTTCCCACCTATACTTCCTGCCTGGCCAATCAGCATTTATTTAAAACATGATTGACAGAATACAGACAATTCTCCCACACCAGGGGGGCATATTTAATCCTGTCAAAAAAACACGGGTAACAGTGTGTACCTGAGAACACTTAGTTCAGCGCAAGTGGCGGGTTTTATGTCCTGTGGACACGGAGCAGGACAGGCAAGTGACACCAAGCAGGTCAGGTCCATCACGTGGATCTGTCACTCACAGTCAGGTCCTCTCAAGGAGGCTTTGTCTGCAGAACTGTAGGATCCCAAGGTCACTTAGCACCTAGAAGAAAACACCCAAAGCTCACAAGTATAATGTTCAGCTAAGTTGTAAGGAGATGGAAAATGGATTCATCACCAGCATTAAAGTCTGCGATGGTTGCTGGACCAAATGGAAGCTGAGGGAGTCAGTGGTCAAGAAGGCTGCCGTTCTCGTGCACTAAGAACAGGAGGGCTACCGCTAGATGGTGTTTGCTCCATGGGGCATCACAGCATCCACCTCAGCTCCAATGTCCAGTCCCATGTCGGTCTGTCCAGGACCCTTACCTTTAACCTGTGTTGAGACTATGTCTCCTGGAAGTTTGTTTATATACAGCATATTGCAAGCATTTTGTTTGAAAAGGTGAGAATTTTCAAAAAGTCTTTCACCAGTATTTCAATTTATAAATATTATGTTTAAAAAGAAGCAAACCTGTTATATAAGAACAATTCAGATGAAGGCCTTTCATTCTTTCTGCGATGAGTCCTTGCTTATCATGTGCAAGACCCCGGTTCCATAATTAGCTCTGAAAATTAATTAATGAGTTTCAGCAGACAATGGTACCCATTAGAAAATACTTTGCACATTTTAACCTTTAAAATCCTTGTCTATAAGCCCACAGCTGAGATTCGTCTTGTTAGCCAACCAGCCTGTCTATAGTTGAGAGACCTCTTGGCTATGCCCTTGAATGGAATCATCTGAGGTTGTGAATGGCTGTATCCCCAAATGTAAAGAAATAAAAGATTGGTGGGGCACAGTGATAAGCATCCTGAATTCATGATTTCTGGAAACTGAGGCATAAAAATGACACATTTGAGACCAGACTGATCTACACAGTGAGTTTGAGGCCAACCTGAGCTGCAGAATGAGACTCTGTCTGAAAAAGAGCAACAACAAAAACAGAAAGGAAAGATGAAATTGTTCTCGTAACTAAAGATACCCTCTTCTTTTCCTCTCAGCAGCACAAGCATTTCAGCAAGAAAATTCTGGAGCACTTGCAAAACTAGAGTAGTTGGTGACTTGCTTACTTTGCAAAGAGTATTTTGATCTCCAATCAAATATTAATATATATCAAAATTTCTGTGAAAAGAATGGATATCCCTTCTAAAATGTGGATTTTCCCTTCTACTTATAACACTAACTGGATTTAAAGAAACTAGCCGTCAGACTACAGAGAAATTCTTCGAACAAAAGAGCCATGTGCTTCTATCCCCCTCCTCATGTGCGGAACTCCAGTCGGAGAAACAAAAGAGGCCTTAGCATTGTGTCCTGTCTCAGTGGAAGCCATCGGAACAGTAACCCTGATTCCTGACGGTGAGGGTCAGAGTCTCCCGGCACAGAATGAAAAATCCCTCCACCTGCTTCCAGCCTTGCCTCCTGTCTGCCTGTCGACCCAAGAGTTTTGGTGATAACTATGGAAAAGAAGCAGGGTTACAAACCCTTGGGTTGTAGAGGACAGGGACAAGACCACTGGTGACCACCACACAGGAAGATGGATGGGTGAAGAAACCAGAGGAAACGGCCCAGCTGTGAACTGATCTGCCGGGCTTTGGGTGGAAGGCCACAAGGAAGCCAGCCCCATCCCGGGCTTGGACCAGGGACAGAGACATCCGGGACACTGATCTGCCTCCTGTTTTGATGGCCACAGATACAGAAATGAGGTAGGTTTGGGGTTTCTAAAGATCCACAGGAAGGTCTGATGCCAAGATGATACAGATTCCGCTGGGCCTGGAATCTGGGTGACCGTCCTGTAATTAGCTGAGCCATTAAGCAGCAAAGCCCAAACAGGAGGCTTTGGGGCCTGCTGAGACTAGAGTTCAAACAGAGCAACAACAGATAAGTTTGTGTCCATGTGAACAAGTTGTACAGGCCAGCTCACTGACTGGCCTTGGCCATTTTCCTGAAAATTGAACAGGATCTACTTGGACGCCTGCTAATTGGCACGTTGTCACCAAAAGCTGCTCCCTGGGATGTAATGCCCCAGAGAGGTAGACTACCAGACTGCACAGTCCTCCTGGCCTCCTGACCGCTCTGCCTCTTGTGACCACAGCACCTGTTCCCCAAATCCAGGAACCCACGACTGAGAACGCTTGGGACATCATCTCCTCCTTCCAAGAGTGTAATCAACACTGGACAGAGAAGCCAAGGCAGATGCTTTCTTCAGGGTACCGAATCCCTTTGATAAAAATAATTTGAGAGCTAAGAGATAACCAAGTTCCTACTAGCAGAGTTAGTAAAGCTGCATCCCTGCTCTGACTTGCTCCTGGACTTGTAACTGCTTGACAGACTTTTTAAAAGGAGATTGGTAAAGATAGACACAGTTTCTCCTTCAAAATAGGAGACGTTTGATGGTGATAGCAGACCTTCCATCATTAGGGCCAACTCAATCCGTCCTCTGTACAATGGATTCTTCCAGTTTATTCTTAGCCCTTTAATCTAGACACATAGTCCTAAAATTTGTTTTTTTTTCATAACTATACTGCTGTAAACTCCTCCCCTGACCTCTATTTACCTCCACTATTTACCTAAAATTCTCCATAGACCACCGAAGTCCCCTTCAGTCTTCTGACAGGGCAGGTCTGATGTTTCCTCAGTGCTTACGCTAAGGCTTCCACACACACCCCTACTACCAAAAATGAAAACCACAAGTTGTCAAAATGTTTTGCATGAGGAAGTATCTCCAGATATGAGATATTAGTAGGACTGTCACACTAGAAACCAGAAAGGGACTACAGCTGTGTAGGGAGCACAAATGATATAGTTGGGAGTGGCTGAATTTGCATTACAGGAATTTATACTCCATCATTAAGTGTTATTGTGATCTGAGAGTAGAGAAGGCCAAGGTCTCATGTTAGAGATTTAATATTGATGGCACCACCAAAACGTTTTTCTAATCTGGGGCTATTGCTGTGGGTGGCTTATTAGAATAGTCACACTGTGATTGGACAATTTGTCTTTGGACAGGGGCTACAACAGGAAGACCAAATTTTGCAAGACACCACTTCCATAATGGTAATGTCTGCAGAGCCACTGGCCTCTGTGATGTCTGTATAGGAGATGAAGGGACTTACTGGTGTGCATGCACAGACGTTCATGTACAAACACATGTGTGTATGTGTGTGTGTGTGTGTGTGTGTGTGAACACATGTGCAAAGTACCAGTGAAGCCCAGAATCATTTCTCTGAGAGAAAACAGTTGGGTCATGGATTAGAACACTTAGCTGCCATAAATTCTAGCAGCCTACTGCCAATTTTTGAAGGGAATCTAGTTAGAATTAATCCAATGAAGGAGACAAGGTCTGAGCTCAGTTACCACAGCACCATGGCATGTGATGATCCTGTTACACGCTGTGTGGCCATTGGTCACCCTACTGCCACTTGAAGATTTCCACACTGATGGGTAAAGCCCTGACCCAAATCGGCTGGGTACAGCCTCCCTTGAAGCCTCTGTTCCTCCCTAACTGGTTTCATTGCTTCTTGTCTCATGATCAGATTATCTATTTGGCCTGCATGGCCTGACTTTCTCCAGATGCATCTGGTACCAAGGGTTTGCCTGAGTCATTTCACATCCCCCAGTATCCCTTCACCCCATCCTCAAATTCTCTAGTGATTCCTCCTCCACAAAGACCCTCTAATAACTAATGCTCATTGTCAAGTCGACTGCATTGAGAGTCACCTAGGAGATACACTGTCGGTGAGGCCATTTAGCTGAGTGGGGAAACCACCCAGTAACTAGAACTGATTTAAGTTGTGTTGAGTGATGGTACTCTGCCAAGACCCTGAGGGGCAGTGCACTCTAGCTAGGCCCCTCCCAGGCAACAGCTACACATATCAGTGATAAAACATCTAGTGTGCTCAAGTATTAAAGTTTGAAGTATTTTCATTGGCCTTCTGGAAGGCTGACTTAGGGACTGTGTTCTCTGCTTCCAGGCATAGATTACAGGAGAGCAGTAATTTGAGGTTAGTTTTCAAAGCATTGATGCTTTCTGTGGGTTGGGCTTCTGGACTCAATGAAAAAGAGAAAATGAGAAGGGAAAACTGGATGTTCCTGACCACAGAAATGTGACCAAGAGCAGTGTTCTTACTACCAGGCCACCCTCTCTGTGATGGACAGCAACCTCTCCGAGCAGGAGCCAAAATGAACCTTCCTTCATTTAATTTTTGTCAGGGATTTATGTCACATTGCCAAGGAAGTGACTATTAATGATATATACCTTTGATATAGGTTGGATCTTGAACTTCCCAAAGGACCTTATGTTGGAGGTTGGATAACAGAGGTGATGCCTTTAGAAGGTGGGGACTAGCGGGAGTTGGGTTGCTAGGGGATGTCCCAGACTGATATTATGAGACCTGGGTTCCTTTCTTTTCAACCTCTTTCGTGATATGAGGGGAGGGGCATCCCACCCCCCACCCCAACACACACCTCAGGCTTCCACCATACAGTGCTCACCACAAGGCCTAAGAGAACCAGTGATCACAGGCCTGAAACCTCCAGAATGCTGAGCCAAAATAAACCCTGTTCTTATCGTCCTATAAATCTTCTCTGCTTACCTCACTCATTTTGTCACAGAGACAGGAAGTGACTAACACACTTCCTGCTCTGGGGTGGATAAACAGCAGTGTCTACTCCACACAGACACTCGGCTGGATCAAGGTAACAACAGATACCAAGCAAAGCTCTTGATGCTGAAAATCAATCACAATAATGACTACTTTAATTCCTCTAGTAACCAAACGCAACTCTACTCTCTCAGTACCATGTTTTCTGTTCATTCTCTTTCCTGTTTCCTGGCATCTCCCTGGTTGGATGTGTGACTCTATTGGCTCCTGCCTGGCATTGCTACCAGGCTACTCTGTAATTTGGTGAGAGTCTTCCCAAAAGTCTGAGTTCCCACAAGGAGCAGGGTCTGAGTTCCTTACCACCTCACAGACAAGCCTGGTACTCCATGGATGTCTATTAAGTTGTTTAAAGAGAGGAAAGGAGACAGAATAAATAAATAATTTTAGAGACACCGGTCTTGCACATTTTACAGGAAGAAAACACTGTCGGGTAAATAAGGCATGTCCCTCGTGGTAGAAGGAGAAGGCACATAAACAGCACCACAAGAAGAGCGTGGCATTATTTATCATGTAGCATCTTTTATTCAAAGCGTCGGCAGTCGTTTACCTTGAGTAGTTAGCTGCGCCAAGGGCATATGGCTCAATGAGGTGCTGTAGTCACATTTTATAACCGAGGGGAGGCTCTCCCGAGATGTCTTCTTACCAGACAGAGACCCAGCAAATGAGCAGCAGATAAGAAAGCAGTGGTGCGGGAAATTCACAGTATAAAACAAGCTGCAGAGCTTAGCCGTGCAGCACGATCAATGCGACAATGAAGGGAAGTTCTTGCACCTCTATTCCAACATGAAGCCAGGGTGACACGGGAATCCAGGCTGTGCTTGGGTGAGGCTAGCTCAGCCAGCCAGGGCTCCCCACATGAACTCCTCATCTTGGGAATGAGAACCACTGTAAGTCGTGTTGATATTGTTATATAAGAAATCAAAGAGTAGCTCATTCTGGGCAACATCTACACATGTCACCTATAGAAGACAATTTGATCTACCTTTGTTGGACTTTGGAAGGCTGAGACAGAGACTATTCTCAGCTCCCACCCCTGAAAGCAGCCATTAGGATTATTTTTCTCACTTTCCAAGCCCTCTCCTCCTGGAAATACCAGTCAGTTAAACCACCGGAAGCCAGGGAGATAGAAAAACACAGACCTTTTCTGAATATTTGTTGACAGTAGAGTGAGATTTATGCATGAGATGCAAATGACTATGTGTTATTTACACAACTGAGAAAAAACAAATCGTGAATGTAAATGTTTAGAGGGCATATTATTTTTAAACACGAATGTAGCAAGAATTATTAGAGCATTTAGAACTCCCAGTTTGTTCAAGAGATTTTCAAATGAGTAGGTTTTTTTTAATGAATTTTATCAGAGTTACAGAAACTATGGCAAATAAAAAATGTTATGTTTAGTTTCTAAGTATTAAAATTCTGTCAGATTTTACATCCATATATCCTTCAGGAAAAAAAAGTTAAATTCAGTTGATCATAGAACTGGCCCACTTCTTACAAAATCTTTGTTATTAATTATGCATCAAATAACACATTTGCCTACTTTTTGATCAAGCCCCCCACTGTGTCCACAGGAGTTCAGGTGAGTAGAACATCTTGTTATTTAGACAGCTTGATCCGATTCTTTTAATAGAGCAAACTTTTAAAATAAAACGAAACATCATGAAAAGGGGAAATCCACTGCTCTCATTCGCTCACCCATTCATCCATCAATACCAGAAATTCTGCTAAAAATCCAATGGTCAGGGAGTAGAGTGCAGCCAGGGGCCGCTCACAAACAGTAAAATCAGTTTGTCACATACGGGGCATCTGCCTCTGCTCCAGGTGTTTGCGTGGACAGTCTTGTTTCTCACTCACAAGAACCAGGTGAGTTCAGGTGAGGAAACTGAGGTACGGCAGTTAGGAGGAGTTCCAGGACTGCCCAGCTGGCGTTGGCTCACACGCTGATCCATTCTGAGACACCTTCAGCTAACACCCAAAGGCTCCTCCAAATGCTGCCATGGTGCCAGGAGAAGGACACGACCTGCTAGATCCCAAGAAACCCCTTGCGACACAAGAGTGGCCAGACACCATGTCCTGTATATTGTACATTAAGGATTAGCATCCTCAATCTGACAATCTAAAGTCCATGATGCCCCCAAATCTGAGACTTTTTGAACATCCACATCATACCACAGTCAGGAAACCTCCACCCTGACGTCACGTGACAGGTCACTGTCTAAGCCCAGACTTTAGAACACCATGGGATTTTGTGGTTGTCATTTGGCTCTGTCCCCAAGAAGCATGGTTTTAATCTGTTTTGCTCTACCCATGAGAGTGCTGAATGTCCTTCTGTGTGCCCACCTGCCATCTCTCTATCTTTTGTGCCGGAGCGTCTACTCAGAGTCGTGCCCACATTTAAATGGGGCTGCTTGCTCATCACTGGATTTGGAGCACTTTTAAGATATTCTAGGTATGAATGTTTTTGAAGATATGAGCCTTTCAAGAAATTTTCACGTATGTGTGGCTCGTCTCTTTTTCTCCTAACAGTGTCTCTTCGGAAGGTAAGCATGGCGCTCATGTCATTTGGTTTCATTTCTCACGTATTTCTGCCCATTGTCCCTTCATATTGGGTATTTTGAAAATTACTATTACTTATTGCTGTTGCTCTTACTGCTTGTTTGGATGAGAGGGAAAAGTCAGTCCCCATTACTTTATCTAAGAAAGTATAATATTAAGATTACTAAAATGTATATTTCTTATAAGTATGGCTGAATTTCAGTAAATTTTTGCTATCATGTATTTTTTTCTCTCCAAAGGTACTTGCAGGACAACATCATTGTGTGGGAGTCCGAAAAATATTGGAGTTGAAAAGTGATTTTTATCACATTATACACACACATGCACACACACACAAAAGTGATTTTTATCACATTACACATACACACACACACACACACACAAAGCACAACCAATGTTCTGTCTGAGCAGAAGCTCCTCATTCTGGAAAAAGTGGGGACCCTCAGTTATACGGTATTGGTTGATTATCAATACTCAAGGATCCTCAAACTGGGCTCTACCCAACTAATAGCGTCTAATTAGTTCATGGGGGTTTTTTACTTTAGCCATTCAACAAATACAATAAAAAGATTCTGAGGATTGAGAAGTCTGAACACTTAAAAGATGTAGAAGTTTAGCTTGATAAATACAAAAATTTGAGTAGATTTTCATCTTTATTTAGCTTTTTATGATGAAAATCTTAGACATCTTGTTCTTTGCACCATATCTTGTTCAAAGGACAAATGCACAAGGCTACTGGCTCAACTTCTGTTTCATTTATTCCAAAGAACTGGCCATATCCCCCTAATTACTGTCTCCAAACATCTCACGCCCTGGATACACCAGTCCACATATCAGCTCTTGTCAAAGCATCATCTAGTCAGCGGCCCAGCCCCCTCATCCAGCAGCCCACAGGCCCCAGGGCCAATGACCTCTCAGCTTCTCCACTTCATTTCTATCTTTATTGTGTGTGTGCATGTATGCATGAATGCATGCATGTGTGTGTGTGTGTGCATATGCTTGTGTGCATGCATGTGTGTGTGAGAGACAGTTTACACAAAGGATGTATACTGGTGTGCATTAGCACCACCATGGCAAATTACTACACACCAGGAAGCTCAAAATATAGGAAGAGTCCTCTCCTAGTGCAAGAAGCCTGACATCTAAAGACCTGGGCAGGTCAGGGCCACTTCCTTCTAGGACCTGTGACAGGGAATTCCCTCCCTTGTGTAGCCTGCAGGTTTGGAGCATGGCCAGTCATCCTTGGTACCCTTTGCTTTCAAAGCCTAGCTACACTTGCTGTGTCCATTTTTATATTCACAAATACCTCCTGACCCCTTCTCTTAGGAGGACACCGGGAACTGGATTCAGGGCCCGCTTTGACTCAAGGATCTCACCTCGAGATTCTTTACTTATTTGGCTCTGCAGAGATCCTATTTCCAAATAAGTTGCTATTCTCAGCTCCCTATAGTTAAGACTTCAATCTACCTGTCAACAGTTGCACAGTTCAACCCACTTTAGCCTCTTCTATAAAACTGCCCCGCGTGTTTCTAAGCTCCAGTCTTGATGTTCTCACCTGATGGTACACAGAAAGATCTTCCAAGGGGTAATGCTCACTCTGAGGCTTTTGAAAATATACTGTCAAATACATGAGAGTTAGTCACCCATCTGAATATTTATGAGTCCTTGGTTTGAGTTTGAGTTTGGTAAGTGTGAATGGTCCTGTGATCTCAGCTGCACAGTCTCACACTCGGGATTCCTAAAGACACCTTTGTTTGGGAGACACTTGAGTACTGTACATGTTGACAGAAGTTAGACTGGACTCATGGGCAAGGGTGTTTGCAGCAGTCATGGGGACCTGAGTTCATACCCTCCAGTCCCAGTGTGAATGCTGAACATGGTGGTATGCCCCTGCAACTCCAGAGCTAGAAGGAGGTGGGGATTAGAGGATTGCTGGGGCTTGTCCTCCAAAACAGCAAGCTCCAGAGCTCATGAGAGACCTTTGTTCTATAGCCTCTAAAGGTGGACACATATACTCCCTACACACACACACACACACACACACACACACCACATATCCTCACATAAACACATTATTAGAAGTTTATGGATGTAAAAAAAAAAAAGAATATACCATTGCTACTGAAAGTTTGCAGCAGTGCTATCCCAGATGGCTTTTCTGGTTTCCAGGGCACTGGGTGGAACAAGAGCTGTTCCTCCTCCACCTGTGGGAAACTTTGCACTGTCTTGTAGACAGTGAAGGGTTTGCTGATCTGTGCCCATGGGTGTTACCTGCCTGACTTCTCCTGGCCGCTCTACACACCATTCCCATGTAAACGTCCCTTACATATTTGAAAAATTTAGCTTTTCTCCTCCTTTTGAAATTGACCTCTGAGTTCCCTGGTATGAAATGGCTTTTCTCAACCACTTGATCTGTTAGTTGACCGTATTTGGTGGCGGCTTTACAAAGCACATCTTGTTCTTAAATATTCAAACAGGTTTATCATTTCTCTTGTGGCTTCAACATTTATTGCCATGCTTGCAAAAAGTCCCATCCCTAAGATTTATACTATTACTTCTCCAGCTTCCTGATACAACCTCTCCTTTTAAACCATCAACCCGTTCAGTCACGTACACATCATGTGGAATAGAGCCCAACGCGATGGTACCCAGCAGCAAGTCTTTTCGAGATAACGCATCATTTCTCGCTGAGTTTAAGCTCTGCTTTGTCACGCTCCCCCAATACTGTGGTCTCTACTGCCAGATTCCAGTATGTTTCCCTCGAGTTAGTCTCTCTCCAGCCCAGAACCATGCCAGTTTGACTTCAGTGGCTTTAGAATATGTTCCAGTGCTTGGTCTAGCCAGCACCCTGCATCACATTCCTCGGGTAGTCATTCTTCAAAAACATTATTTCAAGAGGGGGAGAGGCTTTTTTCTGTGAGTGTCATAGCTATGCTTGTTAATCTGGGGCAACTGGCACTTTAATGGCATTTAACTCAATATAAAAAACAATTTTTCCATTTTGTGAAGATCTTGTTTCTTATCCTTGAGGTTTTTGTAATCTTGCACAAAGACTCAGTTTGTTTTCTGATTAGCTGGATTTGTAAATACTTTATGTTAATTGCCTTTACCGTTTAATGGAATGATTTTTTTTCTTATTTTAATTTCTATCTAGTTACCATGAGCTAGAAAAAAAGCTATTGATTGGTACATGTGTCACAGCTAATTACTTTACCAAATTCACTTACTAATTACAATAACTTTTACAATTAGGGTATTTTGAATTTTATAGATATATACTCAAATCATCAGCAAAAAGAATAATTTTGTCTCTTCTTTGCCAGCATTTTAATTATTATTTCCCTTTCTTATCTTCTGAAATATCAGATAATTGTGACAGTAATTACCTTTGTCTTGTTCGGTTTTAGCAGGAATGAGTTTAGCCTTTTACCATTTACAATAATGTCTTCTGGGTTTGCTGCTTTACAGTGAATTGTCTCTTACAAATTCAAATTATTTCTTCCTAACTCTGATTTGCTTAGATGTGTTATTTGGAAGATCTAAATTTTATCGAATGTCCTTGGAAAATGGTGAATTCTGTTGCCATGATTTTAAAATTCGCTGCTTAAAAAACTGTGATTTGAAGGCTCTGTGGTTGGATATTAGTTGTTCCTGCTTTGCTCCAAATTTTTGCAATTGTTAGTGGTAGACAGGGTGGATCCTGGTTTTGCTTCTTACCACCCTGCACCGTCTTCCACAGGACAACTTCTGAGCCGCTTGCCTCTGCTGCAACCTCTTCCAAGGTCTTAGTCTCCCACCACTGGGTAGTTGGTGACTGTACCCGCCGCTGCCCTTTGCCCTCTGACTCCAGATCTACCATGAAGCCCAGCTACTGTGGGCTTCTGCAGCGCTGCCTCGGCATGCAGACAAGGCTGCTTTGTGCTTAGCTGACGTCATGGTTATAAACGTGGCAAGAAGACAAATGCCTCGGAACCCTGCCACAGCAACGTGCTCGGGGAAAAGAGAAAAGACCCCGATCATGCAGCGGGGCCAAGGTTCTCTGCACAGAATGGGACTCTAAAGGCTCCAGGGAGATCTGGGAACCAGATCTGTGGGATGACCCGACACTGTGGGGTGAACTGACAGACACTGCGGGGTGAACACCGGTTTTGTAGCAGACAAGGAATCCAAGCCCTGTCCCCAACAGCAGCCACCATGGGAACCTGATGGTGACTGTTCTCTCTCCAAGTCCTTCAGCACAGCCACAGCCCACCTGCTTGGAAACAAGCCAACAGAATGACCAAATATCATCTGCACCCTGGAGGTGGGACAGATTGACCCTACCAAGCTAGTAGGGACTTTGATGGGTTCCCCTCCTAAGCTTGCCCTCTGATCAGCATTGACCCTTGGGCAAGACTGCTTAGATGGCATTGCAGGGCAGAACAAACATGCAGGACGGCCCTTTGAGAACAAACTTTCCCCTGAGTTCTGGATCTGGAAGCCAACACAGCCCACCTTCTCAGCTGCTGAGTTTCTGGACTGCGACTGCCTAGGAAGCTTGTACACTGGGTTATGTTTGGTGAAACCTCCATAGCCAACAAAATACAGAACTGTGACAGAGCAAGAAGACGAGGGTCTGGGTAAGACCCACTCCGGCGCCTAGAAGTGGGAGGTGAGCACAGTGCCAGCTGCTGGCGTCTGTTACTCCTGCTTTCTCCCCAGCAGAGCATATGGGCACACGCACTCTTAGGGACCTCAGCCCACTGCTTAAGCGCCCAGCAACGTACAGCATCTTCTCAGTCCGGGGAAATCATGTGAGAAGCCCAGACCCGTGGAGCCAGTACCCTGTCTCGTCAGACACAGAGTCTAGGGAAGAGAGCACTGGGAAGCTGTCCTGTACAAGGACTGTGTCTCAAGTCAAGCCAGACAGAGCACTAGGGAGGTGTTCTGTGTGTCAGAACTTTGTGTCTACCAAATCCCACATCATCTTACATACTTTCACTAAATGGGCAATGAAAAAACAGACAGACAAACAAAACCCTCTCTACATGAAGTGAGCAGATTCTTGCAGCTTGGACAAGTAATAAGCTAACTTGCTTTAGTACCTTTTTAATTAAAAAATTGTATCTATTGCATTTTATTACTATATCAGTGCATGTTTGAGAGAATACAGATGAACTGAACATGCCCCATTGTCCTATAGCTCTGGGGGGCACTGCCATGGCCCTGTGTGAGCACCTCTGTTGGTGTTTCTCACCCCACATGAACTCAATTGTTTGTTTGTGAACTAATATAACACACACGTACCACATTCTCTCCTCTCACACTCAATCATAGTCCCAAACCAATTTCCACACCATAATTTTTTTCTGTAGAATCATTTCTATCCATTGTTTATGACATTTTAACGCATTTTGTAGTTTTTCTGTTCCAATCTTTAGTTCTCCATTTCATGCAAAACTATTCTTGCAAATGTATTTTGAGAGTTTGTTTGTCTCAATATTTAGTGATTGGTAACTAACTCACTACTGGAGAACACAATAGACCCCACTTGAAGAGAGCATGAGAAAGGAAGTCACCCACGTTTTCACCATGTGAACGCTATCTCTGCTGGTACAGCACCCCTAGCTCATCACAATGGTACCATTCCAAGAGTCATGGTAGGTGGCACTGTAACCCCATGTCCTCTGTTCCTTTGACCCTATTTGTGGCCACAGAATACCGGGTTCATCTATCCTTTCGCATCTTGTGCCTTGGTTCCTCCTTTGCATCTCTATTCTTGAGTTTTGGGACCAGTCATAAAGAACTAAATTGCTTCATTTCCAGGAAAATAGATGGAACTGGCCATCATCGTGTTAAGTGAAACAAACAAGACCCAGAAAGATAAATAGCAACTTTTTTTCCAGGCTTAAAGAAAAAATATGTATATCAAGGGAGTACAAGAACCCCCCCCCTTGAGAAGAAGAAAAGAACTCTCAGAAAGAGGGAAATGAGAGAGGACAAGTCACGACCACAGTGAGCTAACAAAGAGAATGTGATGATATGTCTCGGCGATGTGCATTGTATAGCTGAGATGCACTGATGTTGATAAGAAAAGCTTCCACTAAAACACAAGCAGTGTGGTTCCCCATGGCAGATGAAATGGCCAACATGGGTAGCAAGGACACACAGTGTGGAAACACTGAGCCAAGGATACTCGTGTCCCAGGATATCCGCACCAATCTCATCAAACAGTATAGAAGCTAATACCACTTAAATGAATGAATTGATTGATTCTGGAATTTTCTATTTAGTATCTATAAAAAACCATGGGGGAAAACCTGCAGACACTGGGGCTATTTTATCTTTATGCAGCTTTCCAGAAATTTTTGAGTGCCTATGTTTAAATATAAGCATATTACTGTTTTGTAAGAAAAAAATGAGGTCATATGCTATAATGTGCACTTTTTTCTGTTCATTATTTTGGCAATATTTACTCTTGTTGATAGATCCAATTAATTTAGAAGTCTCGGTGTTGTTGATGTTGACAATTGCCACATAGTGATAAAAACATGGTTGTAAATTTGACTTGGGTGGAGGAGCCTGAGGGATTGCTGCCCCTGTTCTGCATAAACAGTATTGAAGAGCTTTAGTGAATGCGCTTGCTTCTTCAAATGTCTGGTTGAATTAAGTGTGAACCCACTGGGTCCCGGGCTTGCTTTCTGCTTCCATCACGTTGCTCATTATTGATCTCTTTGGGGATTCATATTTTCTAAGTTCAATTTTGGTAACTCTTATGTTTCCAGAGACACACCCATCTCCACTGGTTTTCTAACTTACTGGAATAGGAGATTTCCAGCTATGCCCTAACCATTCTCGGGATTTCAGTAGCATCTTCTATCATACTACTTTCCATCTCTAATTGTAATAAACTGGGTCTTTTCTCTCTTTTGGTTAGTTGGCTGAAAGTCTGTCAGTCTTGATTATTCTCGCAAAGAACCACCTCTTTGTTTCTCTGGGCCTTTGTACTGTTCGTTTTAGCTTCCGTTTCATTAACTTCAGCTTTAATCATTATTACTTTCTTCCCTTTCCTCCGTTTGAGATTGGCTAGATCACCGCAGTAAGTGAAGTCACCCATCTTCCACAAACAAGCTTGGCATGTTTTCTCTGCTAAGTGGAATATGGAGAAGGACATGAAAGTACCAGGGGACCCAGAATGTGGAGCGGGAAAGGGAGAAAGGAGGGGGAAAGGGAAATAGTAACGGCAGGAGACAAGGTGGCTATAATCAATGTACGTCATCTGTATGTGTGAGAATGTCATAATGAGACCCATTATCTTGTTCACTAATGTATGCTAATAAAAATGTGCTGGAATATACCTATGTTTTCATTTATAATGCTCCTTGATTAGAATAATGTTCCTTAAAAACTAAACAACATGTATTTAAGAAAAGAATGTAAAGTGTACACAGCACACAGGCTGTGCACTCATCCTAGACGCACAACTCAAGGAGCTGACAAAGAGATACATGTCTGCTAATTAGCACAGAGAATAAAAAATATAGACGTGCTGGGGATGCAGCTCGATGGAAGAGGGCCTACCCGGCATGCACAAAGTCCTGAGTTCTACAGCCTACACTGCAAAGGAAAGAAACAAATCTAAAGAAATAGAATACTGCCCATTTCAGGACCCCCAGTCCTCTCTTCTTTCCCCATCAGCCATCTCTTTTCACAGGGAGCCACCTCACTTCTTCACGCACGTGGGTTTCACCGGGACTGCTTCTGGACTCTATGAAATTACCCAGTGATTGGCATTATAAAGCATGTATTCCTCCGCTCGGTTCCTCTTGCAGATTTTATGATCCTGACATCGATCGACTGTGGCTTGTAGCTATAATTTGCTCACTTTTATGGCAGTATGGATTCTAAGGGCCAGACAAATCTTTTTATGTATCAATGATTATTTTCTTAGCATAAATTTGAAGAAGAAGAAGAAGAAGAATTGATATGCCAAGACTGCAAGGCAGTGAAGTGACTTCCAGCTGCTCTCCAGAAAGAACACGCTCTTTCCCTGTCTAAACCAACACACCTAACCCTCACTCATGGCCTCCAGCCACTGCGGGAGAACTTCATCAATTAATCTTTGCTGACCTGAGAAACTATAAAACACACTGTTTGCCAATCCTTTAAAAGATATACTTCCTTAAGAATGTGTGCAAATGCATAAAACATGGGAGTGCTATTTATCGTGAACACTTTCACAACAGTGACATGATTTCTCATCAGCAAACCAAAATTACCGTCAGGCATTTCCCTGCGTGAAGAACAGTAAAATTCCCTTATAAATGCACGTGTCATGCTGGCCATGAACCCCCATGTCAGTCATCTGAGTTAGGACCTGTTGCTATGCACTCATTACCAATAAGGGGGCTGAGGCACAAGAAGATACAGTAAGGTGCTGGAGAATAAGTCGTGGAAGTTGAGAACCTAAAGTTGTCCTAGGCTCTGGCTCTGGACCCAGCAACCATGATTTCAACACCTTCGAAAAGGGACGGCCCTCACGAGCCATCACAGTTTACTCTTCTTTTAAAAAAAAAGTTCCACGGCTTGCTTTTCATGACCTTGGAGGTAACCATTGTCTGACAGATGAAACTACAATTATCTTTTGTATCTTTTGTTTCACTAATAAAATGTAGTTACATGGAGAGTCACCAAAGCTGGTCACTGCCTGATGAGTCGGTTTCCTGAGCCTGTTTCTTGCCAAAATCAACATTGGTTCATTTCTATATATCAATTCAAGAAACCCTTTTAAGTTTACTTAAAATGTTTTGTACTATAAACTTCTGCTGCTCTAAAGGGCAGGAACCCTGGTTTATTTTGAGATGAGACTTTCTACTCAGGGAAGCCTCCTTCAGCTCAGTGAATTCATCCTTTGCTGTAACCAATTTGTTCAGTTTTTCTCCTATGGCCCCTGCAAATCTGTCTCCAGTGTGTCCAGATAAAGCAGGAGGCTTTATGCACTGCCCAGATAACTGAGAAATCACTTCTTAATAGCTTGTCACAAATTACTAAGTAACCAGTTAATTCCTCAATATAGTTCAGGCTCTGGCAAAAGATAGAAGGATGAAAAATAAGAGATTGAGTCTTTTATTAGGTTTATCAGAAATTCCTGATACATGACAAGAAGCCTGCAGATGCCCCCAGCGCAAAGTCGGCTGTCGACTGTGTGTTCAAAACAGCAAACTCAGCTGGCCTCTTTCAACACAGTCTCCACCTAAATTGCTGTTTTTAAAAGCTGGAGCCTTTGCCTGCTAAAGCCAATAGCTGTCACATGATTAATGTGCTTGTGTCTTATTAACTGCTCTGTTACAGAAGCTGTCCAATTTCCAGCCACCCTTCTGCAGGGACCTTTTTGTAAAACCCTAGTTGAAATCGTGCTGTTCTGACTGCGGGCTACTGCACCTACCACCAAAACATCATAAAGAGCGAAGAATTACTGCTTCCGGTAATCCAGGCCATAAATCAAGCCTCTCAGAGACATGAAGGGGGGTGAATCATGGTCATTTCTCGCATTCATATTCAAAAGCCAGTCTGTAACAGTCTATTCCAGAAAGTGTCAACTGCCCCTGTGTGTGTGTGTGTGTGTGTGTGTGTGTGTGTGTGTGTGTGTGTGTGTGTGTGAGTGTGTGTGTGTGTGTGTATGTGTGTGTGTGTGTGTGAGTATGAGTATGAGTGACAGAGAGAGCTGGGGAGGACAAAAGAAATCTTGGTCAAGTCATTGAGAATGCTGTGATCTTATCAAGACCTTCCTTCGCTGTAACAATATTTTAAGACTGTTAAAAACTGCCACCTTATCTCTTCAGTGGCATCGCCCACCACTGAGCTTATCTGAACCCAGCTGCCTCGGGAGAAGGCAGTGTGCCCTGACCTTGATTTCTCAGCACCCGACCTTAATATCTAATCAGCCACCCAGAGATGTCACATAGGCCCCTCTGGCGTCTGGAGATTCAAAAGATGTTTCTATCATTCAACCATCCTAGACATCTCCAGGCAACAGAGCTGGGCAGCCTTGCCCTTAGCCATCTGCACACCGTGCCTTTCGAGGGTTAGCATGGATCTTGATGACTTGGATGCCCTTCTAGTTGAAAATAATGTGGATCCCCCTCCCTTCACCAGTGATAAAAATTATCTGTATTCATACTGAGACTAAGGAAGAGACCCCCAATTCGGACGTGGAAAAACATTAACTGCTCCTGGCATGTATAGTGTTTAAAACACAAACTATTCCCCTCCAGAAGCATCTAATATAAAGTCTCCTATACAGAATAGAACACACCACCCATATGTGCATACACTTATATTGTACACCCCACATACACACAGCACAGTCCTCCCACGAGCGCTAAGTGTCCACTCTTAACAAGCTTCTAAAGGAAGGTCCACACGTATATTCCCCAAATCAAAGTGAGACTTTAATATCTGAGATAATACAAAGAAATATTGGTTATGAAAGTGTCACGATATTGAAGGTGGCAGAGGATCTGGGACTGTCCCTTCAGCGCTGACTTTGGACTCACGCTCACTCCCTCGGTGGTGAGACGGAGCTCACTGCCAGCCCGGCGGCTGTTTACATTCTGATTCTTGCACTGTCACCATGAATTGCATGAATGTCCCAATATCCTGACATTCCCAGGGAAGGAGGGAGGCCTGGCTGTTCTCGGCTTGGTACCTGGTGTGCAGCAGTCACACAGAGCTCCTGCGGGCTAGTAACTCCTGGGAGCAGCTGTTTCTGGTGTCTTTAGTTAGCTGAGCTATGACTCTATACTTACGAGGGAACGGGACATAGAGAGAAGAACACCCGCACCCCAACTCTCTTCTCCCTTTCTCCAGAGCATGGCTGGGTGCAGGGGCGACCACTTTTCTGCTGTTCTTGTGGTCATTTGAGAGCCAGCAAAGGGTCCTATAAGGGCTACCTTTGCTTTCTCCATGTTACTCCCCACACACCACAGGGTTCTTCCCCATGCCCCAGCTGCGTGTCTGCAGAAACTACATCTGTGTGCAGGGTCTCATGTGTGGCTGGGGCTGTCATCTGTGCACGGGAGAATCTCTGATCTGATGTGAACAGAAACAGCGGGTACTAAGGTGGAACCTTCAGCCCGTCACTGCCCAGAGGCCAAGGTGTGACTCAGCAGGTGACCCAGTGCACAGACCCTGCCCACTGTGTCCACCACTGTGACAGTCCCTCAGCGAGCCTCCGATGGCCTTGAGTCCAGTGTCCCTTTGTGGTTCACATCCCAGGCTCCAGACAGATGGCCTTCCAAAGAGACCTGCAGAGCTGCCATTTATTTATTCTTATTCTCAGTTGACAAGAGCAGTTGTGTCCCCATAGGGTACACCATGAGGCTGCGATGGCACACACAATGCAGAGTGATCTGAGAAGGCTAACAAGCATATCTGCCGCTTAATCTTGCACCCTAAACACCGGAAACTTACTTTCTTAACTAATTTAAAATATGTAATACATTCCAATTAATTATCCCCATAATGCTCTAGGGTAGATCTCAGAAAGCTCTGAGTGCCTGAGCCTTAGCCTCTGGGTAATCCAACTTAACTGTCATAACCTCGGGAGATGTCTGTGCTGAAGAGCATTGGACCCCAGGAACGCTGCCATGCCCCTCCTCCTTGAATTGACTACCAGGTCTGCTCAGCTCTCTGCCCAGGGCTCCCGAGGCTTTATTCCGGGAGGCTGCCCTACTGTGTGCGTCTGCCTCTGGGACTGGGTTTTGTGCTATGCGGTGTTGTTCTTCCCCCACCACTGTTCTAGCATTTCCTGCTTCTCTGTGGCCACACCTAGACTACCAAGCTCTGGTGCCAGCCAGAGGAGGACCATCGCACCATGGCATTCAACCAGCCAAGAGTGTTTCTCTTTGTTGCCAGGGTGGTCCCCAAAAGCCCCCATGCGTGTCTCCAATGTCTCCGGATGTGAGGAGGGAAAGGGCTTCAAAACTTAGCGAGCACTTCCAGCTGCTTGGTGCTCTTGCTCCAGGACAGTACCTCACTCTGTTATATCGAGCTCCCGATGAAATGAAGCTAAATTAAGCCATAGAGAGACAGCAGCCTCAAAATGCTTCCTCTCTGAGCAGGAAGAACAACAATGCCCCTACCTGAGACCCCAGAAACTAGGAATAGCAAAGTCAAAAGGATGTGTTCTTAAAGGGGAAACCCCTCAGAATAGATGCATGGCCCCAAGAACACAAATGTCAGATTCCAGAAGGAGAGCCTTGTGAGCCAGTGAGAGAAGCCTGCGTTGTTCACAGCTAACCCAGATGGCACAGCGAGCACCTTCCCTCCGTGCTCACACAATGATGCACGCATCTAGATATTAGCAGCAGATCCTGGGGGGACTATATTTGCAGTGGTGTGTCAACCGCTCAGGGGAGCACGCTGTCCTGCTGCAACTTTATATTAATCCCTGGCCTTGGGATGGTCACGGGGTGTCACAGGCACTATAATTAGATTTTGGAAATGTGTGCAAGAAGGAAGTGGTATAATTAAGGTAACCTATCAGCTGCTCAACCACATCCTTCAGGAAGGAACCCAAATGCACACCCGGGCCAATTCCCCACACTGCCCTTGAAGGGTAGATATGCCAGAGTCTATTTTCCACACTGAAATCAACTCACTGAAGTTGTGAGCCCGTGGCACATGTCTTGGGACAAAGACAGCAGGCCTTTGATTCCAACTTTGCATTCACATTTGGGCACAAATGGGGAGCTGTGTGAGGCTCATGTAAGGGAGAGTGTCAATTGTCAGACCAAGTGCCCAGGAAGCCGATTAGGACCAGGTGAGTGGGCAGGCACAGAGCAAAGCTCCTCGAGTTTTTCATCACATTCCACCCAAGAACTGCCTTTCCACCTCAGGGCACTGGCTTTCAGCGCCCATTTCTAAGAGAAAAGGCAAGAGGCTTGAAGAAGCTGACGGGAAATCCAGTTCTGCTAGCCAAGGCAAGCCCCCAGGCTTGAGCTCGGTTTCCCACAGACATGAGTCATCAGTGAAGACAAGACCCTCATGGGAACTGTGGTACTATAGTCAGTTCACAGACACAGACACACACACACTGAAGTTACTGCAGACACAGCCTCTTTTCCAACTCCCCTGGTTGGATCCCTCTCCCACCAACTGTGTGCTTGGCTATGCATCACTTTAACTGCTGGGGCCCTAACAAGCAGCCCAGCTGAGATTTAAGACCTATATCCAATGGGTACCGCTCTTGCTGTTCTGTAGCTTTCTTGTTGTCATAGGGACCCCCTAGAATAACCCAACAAGGCTGTGGTCCCCATCACCTCTCCAAGCTCTTCACTTCTGTGTGAAGTCATTCTGGTCAGACTGAAGAACCTAAATTAGCTTAGCTTTGCCCCAAAGGACTACCAAATCATGAGGTGAGTCAACTGGGGTTGTTTTCACCCATTCCACTTGAGGGTAGGTAGGGTGTTAACAGCAACTGATAAGAGACAAACTTCCTGTGTCTCGGCTTCTCCAGTCACACAACTGAGACACTGGACGTGTCTTCTAAAAGAGCAGCTATGAGGTGAAAGAAGACCATTCTTGGCATGCTGAGCAGGGCAGATCCTTCGCATTGTAGGATGCAGTCAACAATACACGCTGTGATGGAGGACTTGCCTCGTACACATAAGGTCCTGGTTTCAAGCCACGGCACCTCATAAACTAGGCAAGATGGCACATACCTGTCATCCCAGACCAAGGGCTGGGGGTAGAAGCTCAGAAGTATGAGATCATCTTCTGTGTGATAGTAAATTCAAGACCATCTCGGGCTACCTGAAACCCTGTCCTTCAAAAACAAAATTAAACAAAGTACATCAAGGCTTAAAGCAAAAGCAACCAACACTTCTAAGTTCCTGCGTTTTAAATACAACTGTTTGACACAGAAGGAAGAAAAGCTTGCACATTTGAAATGTGGTCAGATCAAATATAAACAACGACCAGGAGAACTTCTAACATCATTCCCCCACTATCTCCAATCCACTGACACCAGGGTGGTGAAGGATTTCTGAGGGAACGCCAAGCACAGTTCCTCTACTCCAGCCCTGAACATGGACTGTGAGAGAGGCTGACAGCATCTGTGGGAGAGGTGGGTCCCCAGGCCTCCTATGCATCTGCAAACCAGAGACTAGGAGCTTGTCAGCAACAAGGAGGTGCAGGCACATGCAGGCACAGATCCCACACAGGTAAGGAAAACCTGTATGTGTATGACCCGTGGTTGTCTGATAAATACACTACAGGTACAACCAACTGAAATACCTGTAAGATGGTTTGTGACAGCACTGAGGGGAACTAGAAGGAATCCGCCATATTTACAGCTTAAACTAAGAGTGACATGGCAGCTGATGTCTGAGGATAGCACATCTGGATGAGGATACAACATCTGGATGGGAAGGCTCTCAGGACGTTCCTTTCCACCTGCTACAAACCCTCCACTCTACTCCACCAGTGAGGCCCGAATCACAGGAATGTGAGGGAGTAGCTCTGGAAGACCACATGCTGGGGGGCAGGCCTTCCTCAAGAAAGAAGCCGAGCACTTTCTGGGGCCGTGGTGGGGGATGATAAGGAGAAAACACTTTGGGTTCCAGAAGGAAAGGACAGAATACCTGAGGGGAGAAGGTCCTCAGGAACAGCTGAGATGTGAGCGTTTACTGGAGAAATATCAGTATGCCATTGCAGGAGCTACAGGGACAGCTACTAGAATAGTGATTCTCAACCTGTGGGTCACGACCTTTTTTTTGAGTGGTGGGGATTCAAGCTGAAAGGACCAAACAGACACCATGACATGTTGCTAGATCTTGTTTCAGAGATGAGGCCTCAGTTTTGGAAAGAGCCACAAACAAAGGCCAGTCCCCAACATACCTAACAGCAAGGAGGAGGCCTGGTACATGCAGTGTTAGGCTACAGTCAGCAGCTCAAGGACAGGATCTGGGACTTGTCCAGTCCTGCCCCCAGATGGAAAACTATAGTCTCTAACTAGCCCTAGCCAATTAAAACACACTAATATGATTGCCACTTGCTTAAGGCAATCATATCAAAATGACCTAACTTCCTTAGGCACTTCCCTTAGTAAGGCTTAAAAAAGCCTTTACTTCCTGCTTGGGGTCATCACTATCTTGCCTTTATGTGGGATGGTTGGCCCCAGAAGGCTGGAATAATAAAAAGGATTCTTTTCTTTTGCATCGGATCTGGTCTCTTGGCGGTCTTTGGGGATCTGGACTCTGGGTATAACAAACAAACTCTTTCACAGGGGTCGCCTAAGCGACCGTCAGCAAACACAGGTGTTTACATTATAATTCAGAACAACAGTAAAATTACAGTTATGTAGTAGCAATGAAAATAAAATGAGGAACAGTAGTAAAGGGTCATAGCATTAGGAAGGCTGAGAACCACCTGTCTAGAAACTTCCAAATGACTTTCCAGAAAAAGTCTCGCAAATGCACCAAGGTAAGACCTGTGTCACCCTCTAGGTTAAAGCAGGGAGAATTGGGTGTGCAGGCGACGAAACAGATTTGCCTCTTGCCTTTAGCTGTGAGTTCAGCGGAGCCTACCAGGGTCTGGGTGAGAGGGAATTCAGGTGCACAGAGTCAAAAGGAAAAGCTGGGGTGCCCAGTGAGGCTGTCCCAAAGCACTGAGTACATTTTAGTAGCAGCGGATCCCACACTCTGCCGGGATAACAGAGTTTCTGTGACATCAACACCTGGATGCAGTGGGGAGGAGGGAACAGCTGGTCAACCAGAATTCTGCTAAATGGCACCCCAGAGTTTGGGCAGCCACAACTGCCGGAGGGAACAGAAATTCTATCTCCGTTCAATGTGCGACATATAAAAAGTTACAGAGAACTTTGTTTTCAGAGTGGGGTGTGTTTCCTTCATGGAAGAAACAGTTTCTGTGGATTTGCTCTTATCCGTGCTTGCATATTTCACGATATGAAAGGGTCAGCATGTAGAGACCAAGTATCTGGAGTGGGGAGGCTGAGAAGGCGTGACGGAAGTCAGGTGAGGCAATCTGTGATCCCGCTCTACCTCTCTCTCTGGAAGCTGGGATCCCACCGGTCTGGAAGTTCTGCGGGAATCCTTCAGGGAGGATGGCATGTCCTTCCCATGGTCTGTGGTTTGAAGGGGACCATGCCGTAACTGTCCTTCTGGATCCAGGGTTAGCAAAAAAGGAGTTGAGCATGAGTTTCGGGGCATCCAGTAGAAACGGAAGGCTTCGGCTTCAGTTGGTTACTTATCTTCAGGGAGAAGTCCCATATTTCCTAATGCCCAGAATCTGTATAAAGTAAAGGGACAAGGGAAACTAGGCAGTGGATTCTGCATGACCCCGCATGACCCCGATAACACTGCTCACGCACACACACTTCACAGAGCTAACAGCGGAGAGCGCCAGCCTCAAAAACAGAGCTGGGGACACACTCGTTGAACCACGTCCCCTCTCTTCTAAAAAGCCACTAGAGAACAGGTCAATACTTGCTTCCTGGACTAAGAACTGCTTCTTATGTTGAAGCATTTTTCATTGATACAAGAATTAGGAACCCACAATAGAGAAATGGTAAGATTGAATCAGGCAAGGGAGGCCAGCGACTAAAATGTAATCTAAACAGTAAAAGCCATGTGGATATTTTAAATAAAAATGAATGCCTTCCTATGAACTTTGGAATATTCTGGTGAATTTCCCCACTATTGTACCATGATTGCAAAGTGGTTAGCAGCTAACCATGGCCCCTCACAAAGATAGTTTAGGTAGGAAACTATTATAATAGCAAACACAACAATGCCTTTATGGTTTTCTGGGAGTAGATGGACCTAACATCTGGGTGAAGATGCTCTCCTCTGTACAGAACAGAGATTTGATTCACCCATGAGGTAAAAATATGGGCATTTCATAACTCATGCTTCCAAAAGTTACACGCTGTCAAAGAATGTGTTTGAACACTAAGAAGAAACGGTCTTTATAAAATAAGAATAATTCCAGGTCTAATGGAAAGCAATGATAAAGCAAGAACATACAAAATATAAAGACACCAATGAGTTAATAAAAAAAAAGAAACAAACAAACAAACAACAAAAAGCTGGAAAATGGTGAATGTCCATAGTCAAACAGATTGAGCCAGAGGAGCCATTTGAAAATGTTTCACTTGGCCAACCCTGAAAGGTTCAGTGACATTAAAAAGTTGCCTTTCATTGTACTGAATCCACCATTTCTGACATTTACCAAAGAAAGCCCTTTTATGCATGACTATTATCCACATAAAGACTATTTTTCTAGGAATCATTAATTAGCCAAATGAATGAAGATTTAAATGGGCTAATGTTTTTTTCTTTCTCAGTAAGTTTTCAAAGGGAAAGGATGTGTTTTTTTAAAAGAATAATCGGAGATTATATTGCTTCTTGCTGTCATCTGAAGCCTGCCATCCAGATTTCACAGGGGGTGGGTGTTCCGCCGACTGGTGTACTCCAGGCTTTGGGAGGGGCCTTTGGTGCCTGTGAGAAACCAAGCCCCCACCACTTCCAGCAGGGGGCTCTGTTCCCCAGCACAGACTCTGAAGGTCTTGAAGACAGTTCAAGGTTAAGATGGCCCCACAACAAGCCACAGCGATCATCTGGCCGCTAGGACGAGGCAGCAAAAGCGTGTAATCAAGGTTCAGGAACGTTGTCGTTGTGAGGAAAATCTGTGCTGAAATATTAGTGGGTTAGGGGTGGGGGAAGCAAGGATCTGAAAGGAGCCAAGGAGTGTTTTTATAAAATAATTATCAAATTACAGGGCTCACATTAAAAATACTGAAAGATTTGATAGTTTCTCTAAATGGTTGACAACTCACAAATGTCAATTTTCCATTAAAGAAAACAGAGTGGAAAAAAGAAAAGCATATAAGTGAGTGGAGATGAATTACTCTCCAGAGATGACGGCTGAGTTTCGCAAAAGCCATTTCTGCAATCAGGGGAGTGGTGCTGTTTGGAGGGAGTGGAGTTTTGGTGAACCTACAGTCTAGATGATGTTTCCTTAAACTCTTTCACCTCCGTTTCTCAATCTCTCTTGAAAGGAGCCAAATCAGAAAGTCCATTAAGTGTTTGCAATTTGAATTGTAACTGAATATAAATACCTGGTTCAAAGTTTAAGCTGTACCACTCTGAGCAGGAATGGTTAGAAAGACGAGTGAGAAGCCACACAAGACCAAAGCTACACAACAGAAAGTTGACACAGGACACTTCTTGCTCTTGCTTTATTGCAGGGGACGATGGCTTCTAGAAGGGTCTCAGATTCCCATGGGGAAAGCAGCATGCTGCCTGACAGGTGCAAATGGCATTTGCAAGAGAGTGGAACAACGTATCCCCTTCCAAGCCCTAAGAGGGTTTACGTGTAATACACAGAAATACAGGCGCACAAAGCATGCCATGAGGGAGACTGTCAGGCCCGTGTCATTCCTTTATTGAAACGCCATGACTGGGTCTATAAATAAAACCAGTAGTCTAGGCTCAAATTTCCACATAATCACGGGCTGAAGATTCTAAGAATGCGAATTATTCTCTCTCACATTGTGAGCACGTTAAAAAAAAAAAGTCAACATTCTGTGAAGTGTTGTTGTCTCTTAGGTTGTATTTGTATTATTCACTTTCCATTTTCCCCGGGAATGAGCCTGGTGGAATGGGCCCCAGGTGCTCGCCGTAAGCAGCTTGCAGAGGTCAAACGCAGAGAGAACACTATGTAATATAAGTACACAGTATCCTACAAGGGCGGCATTCACTGGAGTTCCTTCTCGGCCTTGCCTTTTCACTGGGAATGTGATTTCAACAGAGGCAAGCAGAGGAATGTCCACTCCTTCAGGCATACCTCACCCAAGCAAGGCCACATGGGAGCTATTCCTAGCAGCTAATTATGAGGTACTGGAATAACAACCCTCGATAAAGGCTGAGACAGTCACAGAGCTCATTCAAAGAGCATGCGTGCCACTTGCCAGCCCCTAGCTGACCAAACCCAGCTTGGGAGGCTGGAGGAGGGGAGACCCAGCCTGCCTCTCTGAAGTGTCCAGTGCAGTTGTCGTAACTAACCACGGGGAACCCGAAAGCAAACAGTTGTCCCGTGGACTCAGTTTCAAGTAGAAAGTGCCCTAAAGACCAGCCCAGGAGAGAGTCATGCTGACAAAATTTGACAGCAGACGTTGGGGGATTACAACCCTGACATGCAGGATCCACAGTTCCTGGCGTCGCACTGGTGGAGTCACCCAGGATGAGAAATGACTGAGCTGCTGTGTTGTTCAGGCAAATGGTTCTTGGAATGAGGTGCTCACATAGCTGGGCCGGCCAGAGAGTCCTAAGAAGGGTGGATCTCCATGACTTGCAAGCTTTAGGTCCAGGGCACTTTGTCAGAACATAGAAGAACCTGACTAAGGTTCTTAAGCCATCTCTCAGCATGAATTAGGATTTGTTTAAACACATGGCTGAAAGATATTTGGGGATAGTTAGCTACCCCCACAAGCAAAGTAATTGTGTATTTAAAGTTTAAGATTCTTAAGAATAACCTTTCTATGATGACCCCCACCTCACCCCACCACACACACACATACACACACACACACACACACACACACACAAGACTCCTTCAATCATTTCTAGTCTCCTGGGAGCATTTTACAGGGGTATAGAGGCCATGAGTCCTAGCCATTTAATATAACCGAGATGATGTGTGATCTGTGAAATTTCAAACCCCTTCATTCCCTCCCCTTCCCAGGCTCCGGAGTCCTGTTGCTTGTAACTTCCCGGCCCCCATCATTCGTCCTTGTGACTTTATCATCTCTGGCTCAAAAGCTTCATAGTGAGCACCTGGAACACACAGCAAGAGAAATATCTGGATCAAGAAGGGAAGGACAGAAGGGACAGGAAGAGGCCCCAGGGCCTCCCTTATGTTGCAGACCCATTCTGTTTCCAAAAGCAACGCTCAGCCTAAGCTCTACGCCTCAGTAGCCGCCATCATCTTCTCTCTCATTGGCGTGCAAAAACGGAATTTCTTCTCAAGGCCCCAAGTCATAAATCTCCCGTGTGGCCATATGAACTTCAAAGCATTTAAATTTCTTATGGATTTTACATGATTAAGTGTGTGACCTACTGAATATTGCATGTGAGAGTAAAGAAAGACATACTACTGAGAAAGGCGTTCGTAATGTCTTCGGGGTACTTGTCAAGTAATTGGTTAAGGCAGTAAACCCTTGATAGTATGCTTCTTAAATTCCTTAGTTTAGAATCAGGATTATAGCCACCACTGATCTATCTCTGAATTATGAGCATTTTAGATAAGCTAACCTGAAAACCTACAAATTCCCAATTGGTTAGTTATTATGTGTGTTACTGGATCTATTACTTAAATACTAAACAATGACATTGTTACTAAAATGACAAGATAGACAGAAGGGTGAAGGGAAATAATTCAGTTATTTTTATCTTCGTGCCTCTGAGACTGTCCTATGCTCTTACATACTCCGTGTGCTGGGGGAAAGAGCCGTAGGGCTGCAAACACCCCAAGCATGCCCAACCCCGCATTCCCTCTCAATCTCAGTACACTGTAAATATAGGGTCAACAATTCTGTGAATTCCAACAACTTTAGAACAAAATGCAAATGCGGCAAAAGCTTAGAAGATGTGGCAATGGTCTGTGTGCTCTAAGAAAAGGAAGGTAGCTATAAAAAAAGACTAAAATAAACTCTAAGGAAAAAAAGCAATTAACTAGCTAAGAATCATAGAATTAATAAAGCTAATAAAATATCAAAAACACTGTCAAAAGGAACAAGAATCTAGACATCTAAACACAAACCAGGGAAAGCAGAAAGTCAAAATGAGATAATTGGATGACTGCAGTCAGAAAACCATCTTTCTGCACTTTCCCCTTATTTCAGCTACACCCTTAATCACTAGTAAAACTATGCCATGCCAGGCGAGGCCCTGTCTGTCAGAAATGAAACATGGCCCGAAGGAATCAAATCATAACCACTTGGATGTAGAACTTTCCAATGGCCTAAGAAAATCTTAAGGGAAGTAAAAACTTCAAGTACTGGCAGACAAGTGATTGGCGTGTTGTTTCACTCCCGAGTGACCAGCAGTGGACAGGCCATTACCTCTGGGAAGGAGACACACTAAGATGGGCTCGCTCTGGGCATAAGCCTCTTAAGACTACGAGCATCTAAATGTGGTCTCCAACACGAGGAGGGTACCCGCGTGACTCTTCTGCTTCTCCCTGTGCACGTGGCAAACACCGCACTTGAAGACTCCATGTAAGAGCGAATCTCAACAAGGGGACCTTTCTGGCCATGTGCTGAGAATGAAGGTGGGAGCTGGTGGTCACTGAGGAACATTCCAGAATGCCTGGTGGTTTTATGTAAATGCACTTAAACACAATCCCAAGGGAAGGGGGGAAGCTACTTTATCAACTAATGGCTAATGGTATTGGGTGGTTGTGCTTTGGCTCAGTAAATCAACCACAGGCCTAGAAAATTCCAATATATAAAAAGCAGCCCTGGGTGTGTGGAGGGTGGTGCTGGCAACTGAGGTTTGACTGTGAGGCTGGGGCCAGCTTTAACCTCAGTGTGGGGGGGTTCCTTAATTCAGGTGAAACCCTTGATTGGGGTGCATTGGTCTCATAGCAAAGGCAAAAGGTTCTGCTCTGCGTGGATTGGGGTAAAGGTTAGTGCCCCTGGCCTCAGAGTAATACCCAACAATTGTTCCCTCTGCCTAGGGCTAGGGACCACAGAGATTGCTTGGTTTTTGTTTTTTTTCAAGAGTGTTTTTCCTGCAGGAGTGTCTGTGTACTTTGTGTGTACAGTGCCCCTGAGGGCCAAAAGAGGGTGTTGGATCCCATGGAACTGTAGTTACAGATAGTTGTGAGCTCCTGGGTAGGTGCTGGATTCAAACTCAGGTCCTCTGGAAGAGCAGCCAAGGCTCCAAGCTACTGAGCCCATCTCTCTAGCCCAGAGCATGCAGTATGGTAGTGTGTGTCTCCACTTGGAACTTGATCTCATAAAGTCAAGATAATCCCTATATAATGCTGCCGCTGTTGACATAATAGTGCATCAGGTCTATAGGTACCCCTAAACTGGCCATCCTGACATCACTGCTCCATTTCCGGCCTTCGCTTCCATCAACCACTGACCTAACAACCTGACCATGCTACCTTCCTATAGAAAACTATAGAAGGCTTCAGCATTTCTTCTGGAAATATAACTAACCATACTGAAGCTTTACCAGCTCATTTATGGACACGGGCTCTTCAACCTCATGGGTCACTGTCTTCCCCTTACCCCTGAGTCTTAAAATCTGGCCATTGCAATCCCACAAACTCAGTGCACCCACCTCATAAAGCTCTGAGCCACCAGGCACCTCTTACCCTCTGTCCTAATTCCTCACCTTTCCTACTTCTAAATGTCACCTCCTTTTACTTTGGTATTAATTAAATACAATTAATATCACTCTTCTGTGTTTCTTGAAGCCTTTTAATCATACAGAGGCGCTGTGTACCAAGGTGTAGAGAACATCACGGTGATATCACAGACCCTGCATGTCTGTTCACATGCAGACTGTGCTCTTCAATGGGCAGAGACAGTGGCTTGCTTTTTCCTGTACACCGTAGCTCCTGCACAGAGAGTCCTTAGTGGTACTTGTTAGTGGAACAGAATGGTGCGCACAGATTTATAAGTGTCATTAAGACCGGTGCTGTTCCACTTCAAGGGCAGACCTTACACTGTGTCTTTGAGGGAGTTTGCAGCCCCATCCATGGGAGGGTAGACCCAGAAACATCGTATATTCTTTCAAAAGGCCTGAAGGTGCAGCTTCCTTTCTGCATATGGGTAATGCATCAACAAGGGGTGCATTAGAGAAAGTTGTAGAAAATTCACAGATTGTCATTATTATTAGGTTCATTTCTTTACATGGGACAAAACACACACACACACACACACACACAAGCACTGCTCATTTGGCAGCTATTATAGTTGGCTGCTCTATTACTGTGATAAAACACAGACCTAAATCAACTTGCAGAGGAGTTGGGTTACTTGGTTTATAGTCCATCGCCAAGGGATGTCATGGCAGGAACTCAAGCAGAGCTGAGGCAGGAACCGTAAGTAGAACCGCTTACTGGCTTGCTCCCCATGGCTTGTGCGGTTTTTGCTTTCTTATACAACCCAGGCCTACCTCTAAGGCGTGGGCTCACCACCACAGTAGACTGGGCCCTCACACACGAATTGAGAAAATGTCCCACAGACAGGCCTACAGGCCAATCTAATGGAGGCAGTTCCTGGGGGTTCCCTCTTTTCAGACGACTATTGTCAGGGTCAAGCTGGCTAAACCCTAGACAGCACACCAGGCTTTCTTGGTAAATTGACAACAGCGTCACAGCGAGGAGCCCAGGTTTACAGAATCCTCATGTTAATCTTAGTTCATCGACTCATCTGTAACATCTAGAAACTCAAGCCAATGAAGGAGAGTTGGGATGGGAGAGCATCCTCCATCCCAGTTGCTGGGGTAGGGGTGACAGCAGCAATAGTCTCTCACAAATGTGAAGCGTGTACACGACAGTGGGTCACAGAGGATGCTGGACCATGAAACAGGGTAAAGTCAATAGCTGTAGCTTTAAAGTCACCAAGGGCTAACCTCTGTGAAACTGCTTAGCCCAAACACACACGGATCTTTCTTGAGATCTAGAGCTCTTAAAAAGGACATTTAGGGTAAGGGAAGGAAATAAAACCTAAGTTCTGCACTGGACAGGACAGTCCTCTGGATAGTCCACGCATCTAAGAGAGGCTTCTGCACTGCCTTTGGGTTCTCTGCATACTCAGGACAACAATTTGCATGTCATCAGTGGATGTGTGAAAATCCTAAGCTGAGCTCAAAAGACATTTGGTGTGCTCGATCTCAAGCTGGGCATCAGAAGAGTGGCTCTGTCGCTGCTCTGTATTTCAGCCATCAGCTGGGCCAGGTGGATGATAGATGGTCAGCACAGGTGACACTGTTAAGAGGCATGAAAATGCCAGGCCAATTTTGGAATGCATGAATAGCCAGATGAAGTGGGGGGGATGATGTAAACTGTGCCACAGCACCCTAATCCGTGCAAAATCAGTTGTCTCTTATGCTTAATAAAACAGAAAGAGGCAGCATTACTCAAACATACCTACACACGTGTGAACATATGCATGTATACAGATAGCCATTGTGTTCATGTCTTTCTCAGATGACTATCTAGGCATGATGGAATGTCTGTAATTCTAACACTAGGAAAGCTAAGGAAGGAAGACTTTAAGGGTTGTTGTGAATTCCAGGGTAGCCTGAATTACAGAAGCAAGACCTGACTAGAAACATTAACACGAGGGGCAGGAGAGATGGCTCGGCAGTTAAGAGCATGGGTTGCTCTTCCAGAGGACCCAAGTTTGATTCTCAGCACCCACACGCTGCCTCACAACCATCCGTGACTTTAGTTCTAGGTGATCCAATGCCTTCTTCTTGCCTCTGAGGGCACCAGATATAGGCATGGTACACAGATATACATGTAGGCAACCTCTGAGGGCACCAGGCGTGGACATGGTACACAGATATACATGTAGGCAACCTCTGAGGGTACCAAACGTAGGCATGGTACACAGATATACATGTAGGCAACCTCTGAGGGCACCAGGCGTGGACATGGTACACAGATATACATGTAGGCAACCTCTGAGGGCACCAGGCGTGGACATGGTACACAGATATACATGTAGGCAACCTCTGAGGGCACCAGGCATGGACATGGTACACAGATATACATGTAGGCAACCTCTGAGGGCACCAGGCATGGATGTAGTGCACAGATATACATGTAGGTCAAAGACTCAGACTCATAATGCAAAATAATAAAATTTTAAAAAATATTCAAATAAGACAAACAAACAAAAAACAGAGACGGGGTGGGGGAGGGAGGAGGGAAGGACTGAGGAAGGAAGAGGCAGAGGGACCGAAGGGGAAAGGGAAACATAGGAATGTGACTTCAGGCCACTTGCATGCACTGAGCCTGGCTCTTGATTAATTTCAAGAATAGAGATATTTTCCTTGTTGTAGGAGGCTGCTCATTTGTTTCCTGGCCACCCAGACTCCCTAAATAATCACAGAGAAACTATATTATTTGCAATACTGTTTGGCCTATTAGTTATGCATATTTCTAGATCACTCTTATCTCTTAAATTAACCCATTTCTATTATTTTATATTTTACCACGAACCTTGTGGCCTACCAACAAGGTTCTGGCTGGTGGCTCCCATCTTTTTCCTCTGGCAGCTCCATGACTTCTCCCTGACTCCGCCTTCTTTCTCCCAGCATTAAGTTTAGTTTCCCCACCTAGTTCTTCTCTTCCCCGTCACAGGCTAAAGCAGCATTTTATTCATTAACCAATAAAAGCAACACATATACAGGTCTTCACACACCATTTCCCCTTTTCTGTTTAAATAAAAAGGATGATTTTAACTTTAACATAGTAAAATTACATATAACAAAATAGTTATCAAGCAAAGATTATAGTTACAATATTTATAAGTACTTTATCTTTTATCATAACTAAGGAAAACTATAATTATAATTATCTATTCTTCAACTCTATCAAAAACTTCAGAAGGATATAATATTATCTAAGTAAACAGGAAATGCATTGTAAACAACTTTCAAAACTCTAGAATTGGCAGAGACATCTTGCTGCCTGGACAGTCACTCAAAGTTCTTCTGTAACATTGGGGCATCCATCTTTAGCATACAGGCCCATAGTATCTGGCAGACTTTTCCATGAAGCAGAAAATTTCAAAGACATTTCCACCTATATTGGCAGTTTGTCAGTCACTTTATTCTGTGCACTGTAGAAAGTCTGGCAGACTCTTTCATGAAGCAGGAACCCCGAAGGAACATCTCACCTTTTTAGGCAACTTCAGCAGTCATTTTTCTGTGGATCCTGCAAGCCCAGTCAAGCAGTTCAGGCAAGAGCAGTTTCTTGCCCAAATGGCTAGCAAACTCCTCTTCAATGCCCATCTTGAAATAGATTGGGGCTGCCAGGAACAGATGTGTCTCATTGTCATGAAAAGTCCTAATTTCTTAAACATTTTAAATGCCATATTCTGATACTCACCATCCCTAACTGAGGATGATGAATCGTTGAATCTACACAAATGTCCGGATAGTTGGGTAAGGCAAGAGCTCCCAGGATAGAGCGGGACATTCAGCATATCAGGGTCCTCATGACTGCATCTGTTGGAAAAAAACAGTGGTGCCTTTAGAAAATTTGATTTGGAAGGAAAAAACAAGAAAAGTGCCTGTTTTCCCCTCTAGGAACTTCAGTTCCCATAGACTTTTTTGGCTGTAAAATTATATTCATTAACAAAGCCCTGGGGAAGGCTCTTGTCTCCAAGCAGCAGCTCAAAGTCACACTGTGGAATGAGCAACGCTGATCCAAGGTTTTGCACAATCCCAAGACCTCAGAAAGTTGAGAAATAAAGCAACACATCCAGCATGGTGTGGACTTTGCAGGGACACTGCTCCAGTCTAGCAGCATGTGCCGTGACCAGAAAGGACCCGGGTCTCCTCAGCCCTCCCTGCCCACTGGCAGTATAAGGCAGTCCTCAAGAACAAGGCTTAAAGTAAAAACTTTTCAAAAATGAAAACGAATGTGCATCCCGTTTTTTCCTATCCCGACAGAGCCTTGCGAGCAAACTCTCTAATGGTCTTTCCTTCTGGGTATCACATGATGACAACATGAAGAAAATAAATATATGCAAAACAGTCCAGACTGGCCTCATCCCGGGACCTGCATGACCTAGTCTTTGCAGATAAGCCTGTACAAATTCTCATTCATAGTCCACAGGGGGATGTATCAAAGTGGTGCCTCTAAGAGCCTGGCACTCCCATGGGTACCCAGAAGCAAACTGCTGCTTGTCTTCTCTGCATCTTCCTAAGCCCCGAAGTCACTCTGCTTGCAGCTGGAAAGAATGGTCTGAGTGGGGCCCTTGCAGCTCAGCCAGCTTCCCTATGCTCTCAGTCCTTCCAAGGGACCAAAGGGTCTGCTTTGCTTCTGCAGAGAGATGAGGACTCTGAAACACTGTTGCTCAGAGGTGACCTGCTTCAGAGCCCTGTGCATCTATCAATCTAAGGACTTTATTTGAAGATTGAGCCTTTGCTTCTCTACTAAATAATTAATTGATTGTCTGGGCAAAGTTAAGATTCCCAAGCATACTGACACGGCAAAGTTAGCGATGACCCCAGAAAAGGCTGCCTCCAAAAATGAGCAATTTCTTCCAGGCGTTCCCATCTTCCCCAGTGGGTTTCAAATGCCAGGTAAAGCCACCATCTGTAACTAGCTGGGAATTAAACCATGTCTGTGCTATTGTATTAGGGCTGTGCTAAATGCTCATTGGCTGTGTACCGAGTTTGGGGAGGTAGCAATACCCTGGGTTTAATAAATAATGGCCAGAATCCTCACCTACATATATGAACCCCAGAGGCAGCATATAGGAAAGAGACCTTGGCTCCATATCAAAGGCTGGGGCTTGATGGAATAATGGCACAGAAGTCAGAGGCCACATTTTTCACACTTAACAAAGAAATAAAACTGACAAGCTCGTGACAGGTAACATGAGCCATCTTGTCCCACAAGAATGGCTTTTCCTTCATCTGTGTTTCCTGGTCTCCTATTGATCTTCCCGGCAGGATGCTCTATGCCCATGAACACGTAAGAAACACTCACTCAGGGTGACAATTTCTATCTGCCTGGGACAATGCCCTGCCTGTCTGATGTCACTGGCACAGCGCCACCCCAGTCACAAATGAAAACAGCAGGTGGGTACTTGGAGCAGCAGAAGGAGTGTGTGGGCCTCAGGACAGGCACCCTGCAGCGCCCTGCCCTTCCTGCTAGCCAGGAGCTGGAGGAAGACTCTCGGGCCTTTTACACCAGACAAATTGCAGCTTCCCTCAGCTAGGCCGTTTAATTAGACTTTCAGAAGATAAGAAATTATTTAAATAGGGTATTTTGCACTGCAAAGAGGCATATCTACAATCCTTTTTACTTAAAACATATTATTGGGTGGGGAGTAAAAAAAATCATTTCTGCCTTTTAAAGATTACCAAATCACTTCACAGTTCTGGCAGGAATGGGTCTTATTTTTGATGGGTAATCCTGCTTGAGACTTGCAAAATACTGTTTAGAAATCTCCTCGATTTTACATGTGAGCCAGGCTTTGTTAGCACAAAAGACTGCTTGTCTTTTCCAGGTAAATATAAAACATTCTATTAGTATCTTTAAACTCTTTGCCCACACAACAAACCTCTCTCCCCAGCACCATCCTAGTGACATCTAACTGAGAAATGATAAGGAGATAAAAATCCCAGGCTCTGAGACTTTGCTTTCTAATTGCCAATTTTACCCCTTACACTGAGACATTAATCCTTGAAGAATGAAAAGCCAGATTGCCAATAACCCAGCAGAAGAGGGCATGGGAGTGAGAGGAAGGAAGCCCACAGTAGTGGGCAGGAAAAACTGCCCCCCAGCACTCCCCACCCCCTACCCCCCATTGAGTCTGGCCACCAACACTCTGCCAGCCCTGATGGCTCCTCCTTGTCTCTGGAAGTCAGCCAGGGCGAGCATTGGTATTCAAATTAGGCTGCCAATCTCTATGGGCACCTCTCTGTGTAGACTGTCCATCCATCCATGATTTGAAAAATGAAAGTGCCGGATCTCTGATCCAGGGCGATCCAGCCAGACTTTGGGCTACCTAGAATCCATGCCATGGGTTTGTTCACAGGATGCCTTGAGGTTGGGCAGGGGGTGCGAGGTGGTCTTTTTTTATTATTATTAAAACAAGAATAGCAAGAAGACAATGAGGCTCCAACAGAGATTTTAAAAAGAAGAGGAAGGGGGCTGTGCAGAGTCAAGCTCATCATTCAGCTCTGAGCACTGGTTTCTATGGGAACAAGATGGGCTTTGTGCAGGAACTTCCCACTCCCCCGCCCTCAGCAGGACCAGCTCCAGCATCCCAGCATTGTATTTGTGTGGTCAACTTTTCTTCTGTCTCATTCACTCCTCCTGCCCCTGACTATGCCCAGCAACAACACCCATCACCACAGACACAAAAACAAAAGAGAACTCCCAGCCTCTGGGCCGAATGAAGTCACCATACAAAGGTATCCAGGCAACTGGGAGCCAGCGGACTGCCCGGGAGAGCCATGCCCATCCTTGTATCTCTTGCCTCATTTCTTATTCCTTCCCCGCACAACCCCCTAGAACTTCAATTCCCTAACTGTTTTATGCACAACACACATCGTTTCTCAGCTCCAAATTACGTTTCCAAGCATAAAGAAGTTCCATGGACTCACTGGATATTGTTACTTAGAAGTAACAATAAATGATAAACAGTCCATGTCAACTCAAGCTTTAAAGTTTAAATATTTAAAAAGTTTATGCCCACAGGCATATGTATGAACAAACAGGAGACAGAGGGTTCCCAAAGTCATTCCTGTGCCTTTGATGAGTCAGGGAGCTCAGTGTTCAAAGACTGGCGGTCAAGGAAGCCACAAAGTTCGGCTTCTTTCTATAACAAGATAGCTTTAATTTGGCACTTTTTTTTACTAATTTATTTTAACTTTTTAAATTTTAAAATGGAAATATTTGTGAACCTATTACTCGGAAGCTGCCATGAGACACAGCCCAGCACATTAATTCCCATCTTCCTCTGACTTGGTGTCAGTTCTTCATTTTATGAAAGAAAATACATATTTCTCAATACTGTACATAAAACCACAACTCACACACTAAGGGCTACAGATTTCTCAAATATCAGCAATGTGTTTCTTTGAAAGCGTGCTAAAGGTTCCAGGGTCTGCCCCTGGGCAAACTTCCAAATCTCAATATATTTTGCAATTTTACAAGTATTTACTTAAGAGATCTACAATTCATTTTCTTTTGCAAAATAATAAAGTGTCAATTTGTGCCATTTAAATTTAAACTTGCTTTTAAAAAACAAAACAGTTTAACCCGCTTATGTGTCACCAAGTGGCAATCTTAGCTTTAGAAGGCATCTTGGGATATCAATCATGAATGGAGCTATTAAAGACTGAGAGCCATTTCCAGCATTGGTGAGTCAGAAAGATGGGCTGTTCACAAAAGGCAGAAACTATCTTCCAATCTTTCTTTTCCTAGTTCATCTATTCATGAGTACCAAGCCACATGATCACAGAGTAGTTAGACGTGGCCAGACCTTTTCATGTGTGCACCGTGTCTGGTCTGTCTTCTTGGACAGAATCAACTGGAACCATTGAGAACAGCAGATCTCAAAATCAGAATGAAAACCTGTTGTTGCTGTCACTTTCTAGGTGACCAAATCATAATCCTCTCCCCTCCCTTTCCCTCCCCTTCCCTTTTTCCTCCCTACACCAACTTTCTACATTTGGTTGTCACAGCCTTAAGTCTTCCCTGTGAGTGTTGTTAATTCTAACTCTGGCTGGAACAGCAATGGCTATGATAAGACAACTGTCACTTCCCCATACAGGGCACAAACATAGAGGACAAGGGAGGACCACCATGGTACCAACCAGACAGGAGTAGGAGAGAACAAAGAGGAGCACTTCCCACAAGGTCAGCATGTGACAAGGGCCCAGTACCTCAGGAAGCAGTCCTTTCCAGAAGGTTCTTAAGTCTTAGGGACATCTTGTTATGAGTATCATAAGTATGATAGAGACAGTCTCTGAAGCAGCCTGGAGCTCCTGACAATTGATCCTATGTCTCAGAGGAGCCTGAAAATAAGGGACTCTAGTACAACACCCAGCACTGTCAACTGTGCAGGTTCCAGAATCACTTAGAATATAAACCCAAAGGCACATCCCAGAGAATGGTCTAGACTAGCCTGTGGCCATGCCTATGAGGGATGATTCTGGTTAGGCTAACTGGGGTGGGAAGACCCACCCTAAAATTGGCAGTGCCCTTCTTGGGGTTTGGATCCTGAACTGAGTAAAAAAAAAAAAAAAAAAAAAAAAAAAAGCAGTAGCCACTAAGGGCCAGCATTCATCTTTCCCTCCCAACTGCGGTACAGTGCAACCAGCTGCATGGGGGGGGGGGGGTGCGCTGCTTCTGTGACTTCCTGAACCACAGTGAACTCGACCCTTGAACTGAGAGCCCAATCAAACTCATCCTCCTTTATGTTGCTTCTGTTAGGGACAGAACACACAGCGATGGGGGGAAAGAAAGTCACGTTGCTGCCACGTCAATGAAGGTAAGTCCTTCAGGTTCGTATTAGTCGGATTTTCATTACTGAGACAGGACCCCTCCTGAGGCAGCTTGAGAGAAGGGTTTCCAATGGCACCCAGGTACAGAAGCTTCCGTTTGTGCACTGCTGCTTATGGGTCCACCCGTGGTGAGACGGAAGAACACCAAGGTAGAAGGAACTGACGCAGCAAAACCACTCAGCGCATTGAGGCCCTGAAGCAGAGAGAATGGTGTCAAGGGACGAGAGATAAGCTGTACCCTTCAAATCATGCCCCCATGTCCTGCTTCTTACAGCTATAGCCATTCAGCTGTGAGGTCCCCAATAGATCAACCCACTAATGACATTGGCACCTTCATGATCCAGTAGCCTCTCAGTAGCGCCACCCACTGGGGTCTAAGCCCTTAATACACGCGTTTTTGAGAGAGACCCTTTATACAAAGGACTCATCTTCAACATCACCCCCTCTCAGTACCGTCACAGATTCTGCCGTCCATCACGGCAGCACATACCTCTGCTTGCCTCTGAGCATTGCTTTGCACAACAAAAGATGGCGTAGCCATGTCCTGGTTTCCTGTCTGTTGCTATGAATAAATAATAAATAAATAAAAGCGTTCTCTAAAAGCTACGTAAGGAGGATTAGGGAGGAAAGGGACGATTCCATCTCACAAGTTACAGTCCACCATCAAGGAAGCCAAGGCAGGAAGGAGCTCAAGCAGGAACCCAGAGGCAGGAACTGGAGCAGAGACCACAGAGGAAGAGCTGCTTCCTAACCTCTTCAAGCCCAGTGAGAAAAAACACTCCAAAGTTCTACTCCCCATGTGCCCCCATTAGTACTTCTCTACAGGAAGTCCTCAGCACCATCTCTCCTCTCGGAGGAGAATCTGTGGCTATGGTACTGTCAGGGAAGCAGTCTAATTTCTACCTCAGTGTGAAGTACTCAGTCACAGCACCTCTGGGTCTTCAGCTAGATACAGACTTCTGTGTTCTGTCCATTTTCGTCAGTTTGTGTGCTTAATCTATCTTTTGATTATTTATGTTTTGGTTTGTTTGTTTGTTTTTCATCTGCAGAGTAGGCTGTAGTTCTACAAGTCCTAAGTGACGTCTGAATGTGTTGGGAGCATTCTGGAAAATGCCTTTATCTCTAGGCCCCACTCAATGCCTAGAAGAGCCCAGTGTCAGGGCAGCCAAAAACCAACTATGCATGTGACTGACCTTGCAGGGCTCTGAGCTAAGGTTTCATCTGGGTCAAGTCCAAGTTTGAATCCTGTCCTGCTATGTCATACCTAGCTGAGGTACTGCAGCAATGAAACCTCCAAGAATCAGGTTCTTCTCTCCACACAGCGAGGACTCTAACACTGACCAGGATAGACAGGAAGACTGGGGAAGGAACAGAAATGTACCAAGGCCTAGGACTCTCCCTGGCAGTCAATTGCAAAATGTCTGCCGATCCATCTCAGGGGCTTTGCTACAGTTTCCGCTATTGATCACATGCAAACCTATTTTTATAACTGACCTGGGGTCTTCCCATTGGGTTCACTCTTATGTTCCTCTGTCTTACCCCACTCCCAGGCAACATGGCTCATTGTCTTTCTTCACACTTGGCACAATCTATGTGAAGACTGAGCATCAACGCCTCCTTCTCTTGCCTGCTCCTCCCTTTAAATCACCATTCTCTCCTAGGCCCCTAGACCTGGCACCCGCCTGTCATCACTGCAGTTTGTCACATTGCAGATGCTGGCGACTTGGAGCTCTCCTGGTGACCTTATTGGTATAGGTTATTTCTTATTGCTGACATTCCCCCTACCGACAGAAAAGCTGTGCCAACCAACCTCTGCTTGTGTGTGAGTCTCCGCTCTGTCTCCAGTTCCTAAGAGCAGAGCGGGTGCTGAAGGAGCCCTGGCTGACTAAACAAATAAGCTTGAAAAGCGAATACTTCTCAGCCATCAGAGGTTCATAGAGGCAGATTTTAGATTCATCACCTGAAATCTGCGAATAAGTCAAAAACCCAGGCACAGGTAATCCCTCCATAAACATCCAGGGAGATTCAGTGTTCTTGGCACACAGCAAATCCCTTCTACTCATGGGACCGTGTTTTGGAGAGAGGGGCACAGACAACAGAGGATAGAGACAGTCTTCATCATCCTTCCGCCCTTCTCTTCTCTCATCACCCATTACAGTTTTATAATGTGGGGCCATGCCGGAGTGTCCGCAGGTGTCTCAGGCAGCACAACCATACTAGAGGGATCACAAATGTCTTGGGCAGCAACCCTGCCATCCTGGCAGTACGGGTGCTTGTTCAGGTCAGGGACAAACACCATATATATGACCCAAGTGAGAGGAATGAACGGAGCTATAGGATGAAGGCCTGGAACTTCCAGGCCCTGGCTCAAGAGGCCATATTCTTCAAGCCCTCAGCAGCCTTCCTTGAGCAGCTGTTAGCGGAGATCTAATGGGTTTTGTTAGAAGGAGCTAGAACCCATCAGAAGTAGCATCTCTAGATGGTTCTGAAACTGAGGCAGGGAAATCACAGATCCAGGCTCTCCTGGGAGTTCAAGGGTTCTGAGAGATGAGCTCAAAGATTGGTGTGTTTAGTATCTGCAAAGAGAGAAAACATTCCCGTTCTCTCGTTCTCTATCTGTCTCTCTGTCTATGTCTCTCTCTCTGCTCAGCTATATTCTTATATTTCAAATAAATCAGACAGCAACACTGAAGTCTTTCAACATCACACCCCAATGTCATCACCACACCTCCAATGACTTCGCATATTAGGGGCACAGCTGCCACAGCCTCGATGTTGGCTCGGTCGCCATCCAAATGAACTGTCTTCCCGCTCTACACCGTGTGTGAGTTGTGAACAACCTTATGCCCTGCTGGGTTTGTTGGTGCCGGTTGGTTGGTTGGTTGGCTGTATTTGTTCTTGTGTTTCTTTTCTAAATTGACTTCTTGTCTGGTTAATTCTTAAGCTGATGTTTTTGCTTAGGGTACATCATCAAATAAACAAATCTGATTTGCGTTTCTGAAAAACAGTGCCTGTCTTTTCAACATACTATTTACCTAATTTTTTTCTTTTACAGTTTTCTTATGTCCCGCCCCCCCCCCACGCGCTTATTATAGAACTTTCTTTTCCCTTTTTGTCTTTGCTGGTGCCTTGTTTGAAAGCATTTCTGGAGCTTTAAAAGAATATACTTGAACGTTGTGTAGAACTTGGAATTTAGTTGTCTACCCAGAGTGGCAAACTGTAGCTCTTTCAATGAGAAGAAATTCCCAGACTGGACTTCTATACAGAATATGTTCTTAAAGATGGACTGTATATATAGTTCCGTTTCAAACAATGTAGGGGTTGTAGCGGTCAAGTTTAACAGGTCATTGTCTGCAAAAGAGGCAAAAAAGTGAACAAAGAGTTGGGGGTGGGGGTTAAATGTCCAGAATTGATCCTAGGTATGTGCTTGTCCCTAATGTCCATGGCTGAGCCTAATACATATGGCTAACCGTAAACCATATGGTTGAACCTAAAGGACCTCTCTAGCCCTAACACATATAGCCAACCTGATGTATGTCGCTTCCCCAATTGCAACGATCAGGCCTTAGGGCTTTATATCTGATCCTAATGCTTGCTGATTGGCCTAATTGCATGAACTAGTTTATAAACAAAGAAGCCAGGTGCTCCTGTCTAAACCACAGCATAGAACTGAGACTCAGAGAAGTCCTCAAGTCCTCGCCACCTGGGTGCCACTGTAGAGGACTATGCATTGCCTTAGAGGGCAGACAAGTAAACATTTAAAAAGAACTTCTAAGGGAGAATTAAGGATGCAGGTGGTCACCAGATAGATTGTACCCAGCTATGAACAAGTGGTCACTTAGCAGACTTATTGTGACCTTGCAGAGCCAGTCTCTGCCTCTGGACCAGCCAAGCTCTGATGCCATGTGTAATGGACTGTGGGGATAGTTCTTTCTCGCACAAGGGCAACTGCCGTGAGTGCTAACTGACTCAACAAGGTGCCAACTGTCAACTGGGAACACTCCAAGGCCATGTCTCCTACCAGCCAGCCGTGACCTACTGAGCCCAGCCAAAACAACTCTGAAAGCCAGAAGAGAGTACATGCTTTCAAAGGGATGCTTCTCTCGTGACAAAGAACCTCCGCCAGATCCATTGAAATAGTTCCCAATTGAGCCCCTACCACACCCCACAATTCTCCCTCGTGGATGGAGCACACAGGATGCCTCTTTTACCTGGGACTAACTAATCAACTTTCTCTTAGGAGAGTTTTCAGCCTCTGAATCAGTAACAAAATACTGTCTACTTGCATTTTCCGAGGAACCAAAACCACATATATTTAGGCTATAGAGAAAACTCGTGAAATAGTTTTAAAATATTGAATTATTATAGAAGAAACTATGGCTTGAAAGTGCAGAACCAGTGAGACTGATGGGGGAATCTCTCCCAGTACAAAAAGAGGAATCATTTTAAAACATGAGATGCAGCACCATTTCTAGAGAAAGCATTTTTACCTTTCAATATTTTGTTAGGAACAGTTGGCTGCTAATGGCCTTTATTCAAATAAAGCATGCCATGCATCTAGCCCAGCTTAATTCAGGTAGGAACAGTTGAGTACCAGCTTCTGCCTCTGATCCCAGGATGGACAGTTCAAAGCCATTTGCCCATCATATCACATACAAGGATGGCAAGTGACAGGCTGCTTTTGCACAGAAAAAGACACGGTTCACAGAGGCTAATGACCTGCTCAAAGTCGCACAATGGACCAGCTAGGGGTTGCCTGGGGCCTCCCCATGGCTGTGTTATTCCAACTCCCAACTCAGAGATCTCACAAACCCTCTGAGTGAGGGAGGACAGGGCCATTTTTAAATAAACAGCTCAAGTGATTATTCAGTTAAATTCATAAAAGTACTAAGAAAACAGAAATGGGGATGGAGTCGTTCTTTTTTTAATCATCTAGCTATTATGATCCAAAACACTTGATCATAGAATTATTGATTGTCTCATATTATCCAGGCCTGGACAGTTTGTGAACAGTCTCTCCTTGCCGGATTCTGGAAGTTGAACGGCCAAGAGTAAGACTCCATCAAGTCTGGTGTTCCTCACAAAGGGAATGCTAGTCTCATAGGGAGCAAGAGTCTGGGCATTTCTGCTCAGTCAGCTTCATAGAGCATCTTTGCCCTAACAGCCCATCCCTCCCAAGGCCCCTCTTCTGGTACCATGATCTTGAAGGTGTGGGTTTTAACATATTAATTTGGGGAAGGGGTGTCTGCATTCAGCTGTGGCAAAGTTCACTTTGTACCCTCCTTTCTGTTCTGGAAAGGGACAAAAAAGGCATCTCATTCAACCGTTTAGCTGAGGCCACCTGAAAGGCATCTGCAGGCAGCCTGAACTCCCCACGGTCCAGGCCTCCAAGGGCCTCTTCTGTGGGTTTTAATGGCCACGTGAATGCACATCACTCATGAGCCGGGGGGGGAGTGCTGTCATGGAGCGTCATAGAACCTTCTCTGGCATTGCATACAATTAGCTAGCTGTACAAAACTCACACAAAATACAATAGAGGCACCAAGTTTGTTTTTGGAGTAATATCGAGGCTCTTACCCACAAACTATTACTAGCATTAATTTGCATTTCTTTGATACCTTCCAGGTACTGTTCTCCCAGAACAGCCAATTGTCTGGCAATAAAAAGTGATGGGGCATGGGACAATTATGTAACAGCTGCATAGATACAACCTGGATAATTTAGTATCTTCTACCACCCTAGGATATAATAAAAGTGAGATTTAAATATGTATCGATAAAGCTGATAGATGGGGTGACACAGAGAAGACAGACTTCGGGGTCCTTTCTCCGTGTAATGGTGCTGCTATGCCTTGAGGAAAAAAGATGCGAAGGGGGAGGGAAGAAAATAGAAGGGAGGAAGAGGAAGAGAACAGGGAACAAGGAGGCGGGGACAAAAGGAAGGGGGAGAAGGAAGTGGAGAGGAAGGGAGGGGAACAGGAAGAGGAAGAGGAAAACTCCCTTGCTTCAAGGCAGGCAGGATAGAGCAACAGTAAAGGAGACGAGCTTCTCTGTGCCCAGTGCAGATTGGGGACTCAGGTGTCCCAACTCCCAGCTAGTGGCCACAGCCTCAACCCTGACTGCCTGCACCCTCCGATCCGGCTTGCTGGGGTCCTTGAATGTGCACTGAGACACAGCTGGGCTTCTTCTGGTCTGTCTCACAGTGCACACCACAGGTGACTCACACTCTCTCTTCATTTTCCTTCCCAAATGAGGGATCATTTCTGTCCCACTCTGTCCCCATTTGTCCCTCTTTTCTCTCATTTTCTCCACAGTAATCAGGCTTGCTTTGCTCTGGCGCGCCTCTTTTCTCTAAGCACCTGGCGTCCCTCTCAGAAGTCGTGTGATCAAGGCTTGTGGCCAAAATGGAATGGCTAAGTACAAGGCGATGGTTTCACCGTCTTCTGCTGGTAATGACGGCCCCACATCACAGGCGTCTCTCCAGTAAATGAAGGCAAGACAGGCTGGACCTAAGTTCTGCAGACACCATCTTAGGAGGAAAGAGGAGAGGGACAGAAGCACAGAGAACACTCTGATTTCCTAATGTGTCTGCCATTTCTTTAATCTCCCAAGCGTTTCCCCACTCCCTAAAAAAATATAAGTAAATTTCAAACCCTTCGATAGGACAGCGTACTTGTTGGAAAGTTCATTTCCAAGTCAAATTTCGATGGAGCTCTCACTCACTGGCTTCCTCACGAGTCTCCAGGTCTGTGACTTGTCACCTAATTCAGATCCAAACGGAGAAGCATGGAAAACTCTGGAGAGAAGTAGGCACTGGCCTCGCCGTGAACTTCTGTGCCCTCAGGATGTCGGGAGTCGTACATACAGCCCTGTAGGATGAGTCTCATTGCTGCTCTGCACAGAGGATAGCATTGTGGTTCCCACCGGTGCCTGGTGACGTAAGAGGACTTCGTGTGTTTCCCAGCATTAGGAGAATCCTGAGCTTTTCTGACCAAAGAGGAAGACTAAAGTCTTGGCAGAAAACCACTTCCTGCTTCCCTAAAAACCTGACAGTAGAGAAAGGCTGTTTCCTGACGTCGATGGGTTTGAAGAAAAGATTCTAGAAACTGTTTCCAGCTGGTGCCGAGAGCAGACTTGGAAGTGCTAGAGTGTGCACCAGGCTGGTGTGAGGGAAACGGGGAGTTTACTGTGATGTTATCATACACAGTCACCCCTTCCCATCTGTCCCATCCCTCGCCCCTCTGCTCTGGACCATTCTTCCTCCTTCCTCAGGTTGTCGTTCCTGTCACTTGTTTAAGAAACCCATCCAGAACCGAATTTCCTCTGTTCTTACCCCATTTCCCTCCCACTGAGACCAGCACACATCATCGCCACTTAAAACAAGGGGTGAAAAGGATGGAAAAACTAATGATTCGATATCAAATCAACAGCGCAAATTAAATCTGGGCATCCAGGAGCCAATCAGTCACCACGCAGCTCCCTCCCATGCTCTCCTTCGGGTTGTTGATGTGTGCCGTTAAAAAGAAAGGAAAAGAAAATGTCGCTTTCCCAGCAGTGGCGACAAATACACCCTCCCTGACTCACAAGCCGTCATGAGGATTGTTTGCTATTGTGTACATTCATTACATTATAAAATATTTCCATACACCTCCACCCATCACCCATCAGTGACAGATTTTCAGCTACTGTAAGTCAAAGATAAAATGCCTTACGCGGTTTGCTAATAGCACACTGCACCATTATCTCAAGGCTCTCTGGGTGCCCCCTAGACGCTCAGTCAACGCTGCTCTGCACACAGCTAGTGAAAGTGAACCCTGTTTGTTGTCCTCTGTTTAGGCAGAGACTCAGGGAAAGGAAATCGGTGGTGGTCAGTAGAAAGAACGGTGTTAAGGAAGGAAGAATATTCTTGGCGCCCGTATTCGGGTGTCATGTGTGGGTGGAGGGACACTAGGAACACACAGCAGCCGTAAATTAAGATTACTGTACCAGTAAGATGACCAGGTATCGTATGGTTCAAAGTGGAAGACTTGTAAAGACAGTCAGAGCACTGGGCTGTCATTAATTTACCTCTTACACAGATACACAGTCAACCACAGGTGGGGTCTTTCAACACAGTTAGAAGAGCTGTTTGGAAGGGACTTGGAAAATTGGCGAAGAGAGGAAAACTCCATTTCCTGAAATAAAAGGCATTACTTCTGAAAAATTAATTTTATTAATAATGAGAAATACTGGGATAGGATAATTTTATTAACAATAAGACTACCAGCCCTCCCTCCAAGCTGCTGCATCACTCTCAGAGGTTCATGGTGCGTATTAATAGAATAACAGCAAACCTTCTGTACGTAAACTCTGCTTCAGCTAACATTTCCAGATCTCTGTGCGGCCATCCACCACTTGGATTTATCTGTCAGTTGTTGGGGGTGACATGTTCACGCCCATCCTGCAGATGGAAACAATCACCTAATTACATATTCTAATTTTGTGAACCAAGAGACCTAAGTGGATGAAGTAATTTGCCCAAGACTGTGTGCTTTCATGAAAGGAGGGTTAAAATAGTGACAGGAGAGTCAAGTGACATCTCTGACAGTGGTGACAATGGTAGCATCAACAGCGGTGGCACTAGTGACAGTCACAACAGGGCTGGCAGCCCCAGTGATGATTCTCTCTCTTGGTTCAGCCTTTTCCGTTCGGCTCATAGATCCCAAAACCATAGCGCTTCAGTACATTCAGAGAAAGCAATTTCAGCATTGCATCCTGAGGTCTTCCGTGGTGGTGCGAGTGAGAACGGGGTGGGTGTGGGTGGAGGTATTGACCAAAAGTCAATCTTAGTGTCTTCCTCAGTTGCTGGCCATTTTGTTTTTGTTTTTGCTGTTGTTTTGTTTTGTTTTTTGAGACAGAGTTTTTCACTTTTGCTTGCGGCTTGCTGATTCAGCTAAAGTGCCTGACCAGTAAGGGCGTGGATGCACCTCCCTAAGCGCTGGGATTGCAAGAAAGCGCTGTCACACCTGGCTTTTTAAATGTAGGTTTGGCGGACAGAATTAAGACCCTCGTGTTTGCTCTGCATCTAAGAACGAAACTGTCATCGCAGAACCCACCCTTAACTCTGTGTATCAGGGTCCCTGGCACCAAGGAAACACTCCATAAATAGTTATTAACTAAATGCTTATGCCCAATGAATTGCAAGACTGAAGTTAACTGTCCCTGTGTTAATCATGGATTAACAAACCCTTCTCTAGTTCTTTCCAGTTCCTTAAGCTTAGAACTATACCATGTAACCCATGCACAGAACACTGAGAAAGTTCTTGGATTCCAGGAAACCGAATTATGAATGACAGATCCTCACATAAACGATGCCCTACAGAGGTTTGGAAGTCGTCTTGAACAATGAACACACAAGCAATATCTGAACAGATCCTTGCTGTTCACTGGGATCACATTTCAAAGTCTCCACTGCAAAATGATCCTGTTAGCTAGCATTCCAGAAAAAGGCAGCAGCAGGTGCTGGCAAGACAGTCAGGAACTGGGTCCACAAATGAGGGGGTGGGTTCCTGAAGTAAGGGAGGGCAGGGAGTCAATGAGCCTTCTGGGAGCCACTTGGTAATCACTATTTAATAAGAGGAAATATAAACGAAAGGGGAGATAATGGATGCTGTGGTATAGGGAAATGCCCTTGGTAAACTACTCATCTTCAATTTTAGTGCATTCTTTGACCATGCTGCTCTTTCCCCTCTATTTGAAGATGCTTATCCCAAGGAAGTCAACTTTCATTTTCAGTCTAAAGGGAAGGGTAAGAGGGGACATCACAGCACGGTGGCTGTCTCCTTACACCTGAAATTGTTTGTTGGAAAGGTAGCAAAGTACCTTGTGCCCCTACAGGAGAGATCTAAGATCAATGAGTGGAAACAGCTCGGGCTTGCTATTATGAGCAGAGAGAAAGCTTCCCAAAGTAAGAGTTTGAAGGTAGAGTTGGTTTCTGAATCGCTGAGAGTGTTTCGGCGGCAACAGGAGGAAGGTGGATGGAAGACCAACGCTCAGGTGTTGATGAGGGCAAAATTTCACCCAGACCAGTGTCCATCCAGATCCCTTTAACTTCTGGCCATCTCCAGCTCTTTGCTAATAAACGTTGGATTTTCGACTCTCTAGTCTTGCTACCCAGGGGGAGGACATTTGATGAGTGCTGTTTCCCAGGGTCACTGATCCCATCTAATCACCGAAACGAACTTTCTTTAGTTCTTCTTTTATATGTAGGAATGTTTGCCTGCATGCATGTCTGTGTACTGCACACACGCTTGGAGCCTGTGGAAGCCAGAACAGTGTATCAGATTCCCTGGACTGGAATGACAGGTGGTTTTAAGCCACCATGTGGGTGACAAGAACGAAACACATGTTCTCTGCAAGAACAGCAAATGCTTTTACTCAAGGAGCTGTCTCTCCAGCCCCTGGAACAAACATTCTTTTTATATTTTTTAAGGCTAGAAAATGTTTATTTCTATGTAAGGCAAAGGGGTGTGTATGTGAGCATAAGTATCCAAACAGACTAGAGGTATCAGACTTCCACGGAGCTGCCCGATGTGGGTGCTGGGAGCCAAACTCGGGTCCTTTGCAAGATGAGCACATGCTGTAAGCTGCTGGACCTTGTCTTCAGGCCCAGGACAGATATTCTTCATTAGGCAAACAGTTTAACTCTGTTATGAAACCCACTTATGAAAGAGGCAAGAAGCCAAGATGCAACAGCTCACTGAGACTCTCCTTTCTCGTCTCAATCTTGTCCTGGGCTGCCAGGGAACACACCACACCAGAGGAATGCTTAAACCACCATCACACAAAGCTTCCAGTGAGGGCTCAGGAGCACCAAAGACTTGTGAGTCTCATAAGATGCTTCCTGAACCCTTCATCCGTGTAAACCGAGGCTTGAATATGATGTAGAGTCCTCCTACTAATCAGCTGGAAAAGGACAGGACATCAGACTGGAAACTAAACAAGAAACAGGTCTCTAAATGACCCATAAATATATGATATATACATGGGCATTTAGTCTGTGAAGAAATGCATTAAAAATATAAGACATCACCACACAAGTACCACAAGACCTAAAGTTAAAAATACTATGTCAAGGATCAGCATAGGTATGGAGCAGCTTAACTCTTAAATGGCTGGCATGGGTATATATACAACTTTGGAAAACTGTCTAGCAGTATGTGACTAGCCTGTCACTCAGAAGTGACCCTTCCACACATGAGTACCAGGGGGCATTTCTGTGCATCTGAAGATCCACACAGGACTCTTCACTACAGTATTACAACAGCTCAAAGCGAGACTGAGACTGAAGTCCAAACATCTGTCTTCAGAATTCAGATATGTACTGAGTTGGTATGTCCTCAAAATGAGATGCTTTACAGCCATGTAAATGAAACACCAGGGTGTTCAGTGATGTGAATGAATCTCAAAACCATGACAAAGACAATGGATGGAGTCATGAAGTCCTGTATGATTCTGTTTCCATGAAGTTCACACACAGGGAAACAAACCCACAGATTTAGGACCGTGACAGCAACCAAAAGCTATGCGGAAGAACTCTCTGTGGCACCAGGAAGGTTTTATGTATAGGTATGGGCTGTGATAAAGCAGACTCACTGCAAGAATTCACTACCATCCATCTTTGTAATATGTGCACCTTTCTGTATATCATGAATGGAGAATCCAAGTGTGTTAGTAAACACCTATAATCCTAGAGGGGCTGAGGCAGTAGGATATCTTTTTGTTCAAGGAAAACTGGACTATGTAGTGAGCACCAGGCAGCCAGGGCTACATATCAAGATTTCGTCTCAGAGAATAAAGGCAAAGGACAAATAGTTTTGAAGATATTTTATAGAAAGCTCCCTGGCAGCTTCAGTCTCTCCTGGTTTTTTTTCACTTCACCCAAGATTGAATGGTTCTAGAATTCATCTTGGTGGTGTTATAATTTGGGGAAAGGAAAAGCCAGACAACAAACATGAAAATCAGTATTGTCAGGAACCCGGCAAATATGGTATCAAGAGAGAGGTGGAATGACAGACACCATCAAGGTGACTGTGGACAGACACCCTGTACCAGAGGAAATGAAAGTTGTACCAGTGATAGAGAAAGCTGGCTTCCAGTCATGGATGTAGGCAACGTTATTTTCATGCATCCACTCAGCCTGCGAACATCCGTGTGCATCCTGAACTCAAGAGCTGCTCCATGCTTTTCATTGTAGAGCTGCATATGGTGCCATACCTCCTGAAGGTGCTTTCTTTCCTATAAGGTGCCAGGCATTTATTATTAAAGTGCTGTTACCAGCCCATTATGCATTGGGATTACTGTAGTATAGAACAGCATAGAGACAGTTTATGGTGCCCATAGGTTCATATATTTGAATGCTTAGAAAGTGGCACTATTTGGAAGGATTAAGAGGTATGGCCTTCTTGGAAGAAGTGTGTCACTCGGGGTGGGCAAGGTTTCAGAAACCCATACCAAGCTTCACTACTTCAGTCTTCCTGCTGCCTGTGGATCCAGATGGAGAACTCTCAGCTACATATCTACCTGCACCCTGCCATGCTTCCCACCATGATGATAATGGACTAAACCTCTGAAACTGTAACCCAGCTCCAAAGAAATGCTTTCCTTTATAAGCATTTATAAAGGAGGTCATAGTGCCTCTTCACAGCAACAGAACACTGACTAAAACAATACTAAAACTCAAAATGGCTATGACGTTGTACATTTGGAATCCCAGCACCTAGTGGCCCAAGGCTGGAGAATCATGAGATCAAGGCAGCCTGGGCTACCTACAAAAATCCTGTTGTAAAATACATAAAAGACTCAAAATAACAACAAAACAGCAAAAAAAAAAAACCCTCACAACATAAAATATATAATTCTACTAAATTCTATAATTCAAAATGAATCTGTAAAATAAGAACTGTTTCTTTCACTGTAGTTTTTAAAATTATTTAAATGCAGTTTTCTGTTCACTGTTGCGTTTTCAGTTGGTCGGTAGCAGTCTTGCTGCCCACCTGGCTCACTCGGGTTAGTTAGGGCCAAGACATTGACATGATTTCTTTGAATTCTAATTCACTAACAAAATTAGATATACATGCAAAAACTGAGATGAACGGAGCCAAAATATGAAGCAGGAGCCATGCACACCTTCTGGAACAAAGAATTGAGAGCCAGTTTTATATTTACATGAGCATAAATATCTGTGTGCACACCCTCTCAGCCATCTATCATCAGTCAATCTATCAGCAATCTATCATCAAACTATCAGATGATAGACTAATGAAAGATAGACGATGAACTCTCAATCTATCTTCTCTCACCATCTATCAAAGATCTTCCTATCTTTCATGATTCTTATATAAACTCCAAATGTCTATTCCCAAAGACCCAGTGATCCCTGAAGAGAGTGTCTTGTGTTATGGTTCGAATGAAAAATGTCCCACATAGACTCATGTATTTGAACACTTGGTGCCAGCTGATGATACCTTTTGGAGAGGTGACAGACCCTCTAGGAGATAGAACCTTGGCAGGAGTCAGCACTGAGAATTTATAGCCTCACCCTACTTCCTACCTTCACTCTCTCTGCTTCCTGGGCAAGGATAAAAATGTGGTTAACCAGCTTTCCATCACTGCTGCTACGCCGCGCCTTCTCTATCAGGAAGACTCTGTCCCCTGGAAACATGCGCTGAAATAAGCCTTCTCTTCTTTAAGTGCTTTGGGGTCATGATATTTTTATCACAGAGACAGAGAAGTAACTATTAAAGCATGTGTGACCTAGGCCGTCTGAATGCTGACGTAAACAGGCTCCCAGCTCATGCTATTGAGTCCCACGTCCCATTCATAAATGTGGCTGTCTCCTTCCTCTTATGCAGAGGACTAACAGCACACCTGACAAACTCATCCGAAAATGTCACATTTCCTCCACGCTCCTCGGGAGAGCTGCTTTCCTGGGATGTTTGCCTCTGGAAACCACAAAGCTCTCGCCTCCATCCTGAGTATGTGCCCCGTCTCTACCGTGAGAGCTGAAACTCCCATAGCTCTGTCAAGTAGACTATGGCTTCTTAGCAAAGCAGAATCCAGCATGTACAAAGAGTGCTGAAAACACAGTTCCTGCAACAGCCCCTGCTCCTATTGTCTACCCACTTCCTATTTTCCTCTGGAATGCAGTTGCCCAGAATGTTGCTCCTTATGAATCCCTTAGTGAGACTCCTTTAAACCAGTTCAGAGACTCTAACAAGTCCCATGGTGTTGGGCATGCCTGGCTTAGGACAAAGCTATGTCTGTTCTCCGGCTTCACGGGCCAGCGTGGCTTAAATGTGCCTTTCTGTTTTTCTGGGTTAGTACTGAAGTGATTGCATGAATAAGCACTCTCAGAGTCTTGGATATTACTATTTTTAAAGTTATTTTACACACCAGATCTTCTCCCTTTTAATCTCCTTGGCCTTCCGTGGTTCTGTGCATACAAGAATCTATCTGAATTTACTAACACATTAATTCATGTTATAGAACTACCTTAAGGCCTAAGGTTTAGCCAAAGGGTGATGATGGTAGGGCTGCAGGAACAAGTTGCCCTTTCACAGAAAACAATTAGGAAATAAAGACTGGATATTTTCATAAAAGCTAAATGATAAGAAATGGATCAAAGTCTACCTTGAAAGGTGGTAACATCAACCAGTGAGACTGAGGAGTTTCAGACTTTGACTCAATGGTTCTCACCTTCCATCCATGCATTTTGGGTAGTAGAAAGCCATGGTCTTAATAGAAAATAGTGTCCAACGTAATAGATGACAATGACAAAGTAACTGTAAAGAGGGAAGGAAGTTCTGGAAGATGGAGGTGACAGAGGGGAGGGATCAAAGACCCCAATAACATCAGTGGGAAACCACTACGATACTTAAACAAGAGAACAGATGTCAGCTACTATCTTCAGGGAAGCAGTGAGGGGGTGGGATAAGGAGCTGGAATGTGGGGTTGAAGACCAGACAATCTCACTACTTAGAGGAAAGAAAGTCAAGATGCTTTAGGACATCAGGACAGCACTGATACTCTATAACTGATTGTTTCTCAACTATAATAATAATATAAAAAAAATCACTAGACAGGCTAAAGAACTGGGAAAGCTGACCAGAATATAAGAATTGAAAGGTGGCAGTTGGCGGTGGGTGGCTCCTAAGATGATACAAGGGTTGCAGCTAGCAACCAAAATAGTTATCACAAATATATTCAGAGACTCAAAGAAAAACATCAAGTAGTAATGAGTAATCCTGAAAGTTAAAGAGGAATTATTCAAAAAGGAGAACATTCATAGAGCTGGAGAGATGGCTCAATGGTTAGCAGCAAGAACTGCTTTTCTCATCACCCACACAGGATGGCTCACAGCTTCCTATAACTCCAGCTCTAGACCTCACTCCCTCTTCTGGCCTCTACAGATACCTGCACCGTGTGCACATACCCATACACAGACACACCTATATACACATGGTTAATTCTTTAAGAGAAAAAATTCTAGAATTGTGGTATAGAGTGACATTTTATAGAGTTAGTTTGATGAGAAATTGAGTGGATTTAGTGACATGAAGACAAATAGGATCATTTGTTCTGCAGACTTAAGAGGAGAGACACTAAGTAAACATAGTCAAAGTTCAGACAATGGTAAACAATAATACCACACACACACACACACACACACACACACACCACAGGGTGGGGGTGCATAACCAAAGCCTCAGAATAGGAGAAAAGAGCAAAAGACAGAAGAAAGCAATTGAAGAATTGATGCCTGAAATTTCTCCAAAGCTGTGGAATGTTTGACTAAAAGAACACATTGAGATTGAAGGAAGCATTTTAAGTCTTGTAAATATTAAGAGTTGAGGACTTGCCATAATCATCTCCCAATACTTGAGACATATAGACATTTAGGACCTACAAGCACAATAGTCAGTTTTGAAAATAAAATTTGAAACTCGAATTTTATGTATTAACCAAAATATTTTCTAATGTTTTTCAATTATTGATAGCAACCATGATTTGAAAGTAGATGAGGGAGCATAAACCTGTACAATTTTCTTAAGATGTCGTCTGCCATGCCGATGACTCTCCTGGATCAACCCTTCCTGACTTTCCAAGGCCAGCGTTCCTCACTGTTACTTGGTCAAAAGTTGCCCCTCCCTGCTATACTATGGGCTGCTGTCAGCGCCTTCATCTCAGGCACAGAATATTACATTTCTCTGTTTTTCTCCTGCCTGGAGGATAGCTACAATAACTAATCATTTCTTAATAAAACAGTATAGTACATTTTCTCCATGACTATTCAAGATTCAACAAAGACAAGAGAGCAAGAAGTAAAGAATGCTCTCAGTATTATCTAGCTAAATTGGGCAAAATAACTATTCTCTTGAAAACTTCAACAGTATTTTCCTAATAAGTCGATTTATGCTTTGACAGGACAATGTCTGCTATGCATTCTGTCATAATGTGAGATCAAAAAGTTAATAAACACTGAATAAATCTCTCAACTACAAAACGAGAATCAGAAATGCTTGCAGCCAAAATAAAAAATGAGTTCTTGAGAGCAAAATCTAATAAATATATTCGCTAACATTCACTGAATTGAGTAAACATTTATCAAGAATCTACAGTGTACCCACGTTACATCATCTTAGTAACTATCAGTGGTTTACGATGTAGCTAGTATATTCGGTATAATGTTATTTTATCTATGTGTCTTTTATATGTTATATAAGCACAGCAATAAAAACATTGACAAAATTCAAAAGAGCACCCCCCCAAAAAAAACCCCAACTACATAGTAACCCTAGTTTTACAAAGTCTAGTCGTGAACTTTTTCTGCCTCCTCCAACCATAAGTTGTGTTGTTCATGGAGATCAACACCGTTTTTCCTGGTAAGTATATTTATGCTTTGTCAGGACAACGACAAGAAAGACACAGAGCTGACACCGGCAATGAGCCCTCACCTTCATCCACCACATTTCTTTTTCTTTGACTTTCATGATCTCCCTAAATGCCAGGGTCATGGCACTGTGATTCATGTAAATAAACAAAAGTGTCTTAAGGAGAAAAAGAAGCATAGATATCACCAATACCATTGCAGAAAAAAAAATAGAATAGTCAATGTTCAGTTAGAGTCCAGACAGCTTTAGGGGGAATCAGCTTGATTAAGCAAGGAAAACTTTGGAGAGATTGAGAGGTGCATGTGCCCCAAAACACACACGTGCAAGAGGCCACGGGACTCCTGCAGGGTGGTATAAAACTTCTCCTGTTAAAGGTCCCAAGAAGGGCTCCCTAGGCAGGTGACCACTGTTTATTGCATTGTTAAGAAGAAATACCAAATGCCTTCGAAGTACTTCTGCCCTAGAAACTAACCTCACGGTTTCCATCCATCCTATAGTCTTATTTCAAAGGTGAAACTCATGTACGTGTTCAAAATGCACTAACTTGGAGATGATAGACAGGCCGAGGGTTGGTGGGAAAAAAGGAATAAACACTGTGATATTATAAACTATAGGAGGGGGGTTGCAATATTTAATAACATGGACCTGGTGCTAGTGAAGGGCCAACTCTGAGGTTTGTATTAATGAGGCAGAATTCTGCAGATCTCTTTGTGGTGCAAGGCTAAGGAGCTGACACAGGGGAGTGTGTTCAGGTATGGTGGAATGGCAGCAGGCTACAATGTTTGTGTGAAGGAAACAAGAGTGCCCACCGCCTGCTAGGTAAGGCACGTGGAGACCTGGCCTTTTACAGCATCACCCGGCCCCTGGGCATCCCAGCTACAGAGGTGGTACATGTCCATACTGCAGAGTCAAGGGCTTATGAAGTAAGGTGTCCACCATCTAGATGCTTATACATAGAGTTAGGCAACTGAGAAACATCACGAACAGGATAGAATTTGCCAAGAGTCAAAAGCTAACTGAGAGGAGCCTCTGGCAACGGCCTGGCAGAGCAGGGCTCCTGTCCCAGCTCCTACCCTCTAGAGAAGCTGTCGTGAGACCCTCAGTGGCTCTGTGTTTAAAGGTCGATGTTAGCGGCACCAGGATGTTTGGATAGAATGTTTTTCTCACACTGTGTCACGCTGGCATAAAAGCAGTCAGTGTGTAGCAGCTGTTTCCACAGCTGATGGTGTCTTTGTGCTAATCCACACTTCATCCGTGGATGTCAGTTCTTTCATCTGGAAAGCTAGAAGACTGGACAAAAATCACTAAAAATGCCTTCTTATACACATACACAACAGTGACTCTAAAAACTGTAAGTGACACAAATCCGCCATTGACAGAGCTAGTCAACTCAGACAGCATGGCCGCAGACATGGCTCTGCTTTAGAACGTGGTGACATCACTTTGGGCTGCTAAGGACATCATCTTAGAGGCAGTGCCTCAGAAAGAGGTGTGGGAGACTGGGCTGAACCGGTAGTTACTGGTTACCTAAGAAACACTTTAAACCACAAGCGGTTGGCTTAGAATTCACACCACAGGGAACGGAAGTCCCAACTCTTCAGACCACCAGAGTAAATCTGGCATGGATTTACTCTGGACATAGAGCCAGCCCAGCCTTGTCAGAATACCTGAACAAGAGGCAGCAAACAGTTCCTGGCATCCTACCTCATTCACTGGCCAAAACGTTCCACACCACACAGCACCCCACCCCACCCCCATCTCTGGTTGTCTGGAGCCTTGATCTGCATATCTGAGCCAGGCTCAGGACATTTGAATTCTCCTGATGGATAACAAATAACAATAGGTATTTCTTCGCTCTGGTTCTTTTCTTGTCTTAAAAATAAACCATGATCGACTAGTCACAGCTGCGCTCGGCACAAAGACTCGGCAGTCTTTGACTTCAAAGGGAAACAGCTGAGAAGAAAGAAAACAAACAAAATTGCAAGATCTGAGATTTCATCTGGCGTGAGAATAATTTTCTAAAAGCATTTCTTACCCTAAGCTATTTCCCGTCTCTTTTGAAAGTTTCCCCAGCCAGCCAGCACCTCACTTGCAGGGCCCAGGGAGCTTGGGTAGGGGGGGGGCTGGGTGGTGGCAGCAGCGCTGGGGAGTTGCTGCATACTCTGAAAGGCAAACAGCAATGCATTCTAATAGCTAGCAGAGAAAACAGTCAGGGGAAGAAAATGGCATAATTTTTGGGAAAGTTGAGGATTTGGACATTTGAAGGTCAGGGCTTTATGGAGAAGGTCACTATAGGGTACTTTCCAAAGGACAATAGAAGAATATAAGATTCTCTCCTCGGCCTTTTCTGGCTAAAGCTGCATACATCAGTAAGTTCTTGGGACAGCTTTCTGAGAGAATCGTAAGCTTCGTGTTATATGGTATTTGGGTTGTGTGGGCTCAAACAAAGTACGTGGAATCCTGGCAGAGAACTGGAGGTGCAGATCTAGTTGGTATCAAGCACTTCTGCCCATCATCCAGCATCAGTGGAAAGACCAATATCAGTTTGGATTTCTTAAACTTCCAAAAAGAAAGAGAGCCTCAGCCTGCAAGGTCTTTGGGTGGGGGTCAGCTGGGAACAAATGGCCAGAACAAAGGCAGGGGTTGCATCCTGGCAAGTGAGCTCACAGGGCTGCTGCAGATGATGAGAAAGCATTCTTCAGAGAGCACCCGACTAGCAGACGCTTGCCTCTTCCAGAGCTGGCTACTGACCGCTCTGCTCTGATGCACAAAGGCCCACCCTCTGCACTCCAACAAGACTATATGGATTCTCACCTGACTGCCAACAAAAGCCTTCTATTCTCTTCAAGAACAGCTCTCAGCTCTCTAGTGTGACACCTGTATCCCTCACTTACCCCCTTCCCCAGACACACACACACACACACACACACACACACGAACTTCTTTTTTCTGAACCTGGACAGCTCTGAATGGTTTGCATTTGTGAGGATTGACCTGGGCTGGTTTCTTTGTTGTGATCCTGTTATTTAACTTCTCTGAAGTCTGAACAGTAGGAAGGGACCCACAATAGACAACGCCAGCTATTCCCTCCTATCTGAAAGCACCCTCAAGGTGTGGGTTGTGTGACATCAGGTGGGAAATACCAGAGACAAAGCTCTCTTGACCAGGAGAGAGGTGCACTCCATTGTGGACAGCTGGAGCCGGGAGACAACCCACGCACTCCTGATGGAAGTATACACCTGACCCTTCTAGAAGGCAGCTATGGGCATGTGAGCAGAGGAAGGGTAAAATGTGGTCAGGATGTAATGTGTGAGAGAATAAATACTAAAAAAAGAAAGAAACATCACTGAGTTCTCATATGAAACAATGGATGTCCTAAGACAGAGAATGGGTTTAAAGTGCTTGAAGAAAAAAAAAAAGATCACTGACATAGGATTTTTTAAAAAGTTATTAGGTTAGACACTTAATAGTTATATAAACTAATTAATCTCATTCGCTTGTTTAAGTTGAATGAGCATTAAAATGTTGTAACCAATAAAAAAATTAAAACTTCCTTTGGAATATCTATAGATTTTGGCCCAGAAATTCTACTTTGAGGGGTTTATTCTACAAGGTTCACATGGTGGGGTCCTAGCTATAGAATGTAGCCAGCTGTGTGCCTCCTCCCAGCTCTACGGTCGTGCCCTTCCTGTGGGTCCCAGCTCTGTGGCCAAACCCTTCCCATGGGCACGTACCAAGTCCAAGTTCAAGCAAGTCTGCAGAGAAGGCAGACCAAGGTCCACTTGCCTAGCTATAGACTGTAGTCAGTCGTGTGCCTCCTCCCAGCTCCATGGTCATGCCCTTTCTGTGGGCACACACACAAGTCCAGGTAGAAGACACACCCCCAGAGAACCACACAATCCTCTTCCATCCCCCAGAGTGCCAGAAAGCTTTTATCGCCCACATCTACATGGGTCCAAACACCTCAAGTGTGCTCAGAACATTAGAGGTTTAAAAAATTGCTTTTAAAATGAAAGTAATCTAAATGTTCAAAAGGAAAGATCAGCTAAGTGAATTGCGTCTATGCTGTGGAACATTATGCACCCTTCAAGATTATATTAGAAGTACAATGACGTAGGTATTTTAGAAAAAGTTAAAGCAGATTACTAAGCAGTTTCAGGCTATAATACCCTGGTTATTCTATGGGTGAGTCTACCAACAAAAAGAGGAGTAAGGACTTTCAAAGGGAAGATGGGAATTTTTAGTGTTTGCTAGCTCTTTTGTAGCCTCTGTCACTTCTATAATAAGAAAGCTGTACAGAGTCATCACAAAGGGCATGTTCATCCGGGCTCCTTGAAGACACTTTCTCAGGGGTGGGCTTGTGATGCACAGTGAGAACGTGGTAGGGGCAGGGCTGCTGGGGAGTTTCAGATGCAAAAAAGCCTGCCTCCCAGCTCGCAGGCGTTACAGCCAATCCAGGGAACGTCCAACAAACACAAGACAAGTGTCTGCTTGGACAACAGCGCCTTAAGAAGGGAAGTGTTTATTGGGGCTCACCGTTTGAGGGTTCAGTCTACCCTGGTAGAGCAGCAAGGTACTGGGAGCTTAAACTCTCCATTTGAGGATGTACAGAAAGCACCGAGGAGATCTGGAAGACAGCAACTCGGGTTTTCATTCCTCTGAGAGCACTGTGACTCCCCCAGGGAAGGCTATGGTGCAGCCAGTTTGGAGCCAGCCTCACAGGCTCTGATGCTGGACTCCTGAGAAGAGCTGGGCCTGCTGCAGGTTTCACCACAGTCATTTTCCACCCAGACCAGAAGCCTCAGACCAGAGACCTGGCATTCCCAACACCCCACAGAGTTTTCTGAATTATTCTGAGACCATCTCCTGGTCACCAGAGGGATTTCCAGCCCCTCCTCCATCCCCACCAACCTCTTTCAAAAGGGACTACTCAAAGCAGCCCTAAGTGCTTCAAAGGGGCCTTTCTCCACAGCCAACACATGACGCCATTACCAAGCTCAAAAGGCCCTGGGAAGAGGAGAAGCCACAGATTTGAAGGGGAATTTCTCATGAGGTGAAATCTTAGAGGCTTGTGGTGCAGCCTTCTGATGTGGACTCTTCAAAGAAGTCAGGCGTTCAGTCTCCCCTGGAGCAGGGTGAAATAAGATGCCAGAAACACAGAGAAAGAGAGGGAGGAAAGCCCTTTGTGACAGAGAAACTGATAAATTACCGGATATAATGGGCCCGATTCTTCCGCCTTAGATCAGGAAAAATAAAAATTCTGGTTCTATTAATGGAACAGTGGCCAAGAGACACAATGTAGAGACACATGGCGGGGTGGGGGAGGGCATCCACCCAGAATGTGTTCCTTCTAAAAGCTCTGCAGATGAATTTCCCTGTGTGGAGGTGGGGTTGGAGGTTAAAGAGATAGCGATGGTGCAGTTAGACTGAAAAGCTTCCCGTTAACTCCACTCATAAATTTTAACACTTCGAAGGAGGACAGATTAAGGTCATCCACAAAAAAAAATAACGATAGCCACCATTATTTCCAGCACACGCCTCTTATCAAAAGCAAGAGGAGCCACGTCCATTCTGCAAGGCTGCCTTCCTTCTGCGTCCCAGGGCTGGGTCTGACGGAAAGCACTGAGTATTACGGTGACTTCCCCTAGCCGGTCAGAGTCATTATTGCCAGACACATAAAACAGTCCTTATTTTTCCTCTAATGGAAACACATGTACAGTCTTAATCTCACCGACCATGGAATACATCTGCAGGGAGCACTGCCCAAAACTAGAATACTTTGCACAAATCACTATAAGCATATTCATCAAGGAATAGACCAAGGAGGATAAAGATTGGGGAAATACGCAGTCTCGGTAATGATGCTGAAAGCGTGAAGTCTGCTTTCTTACCCTTCGCAGGCTCAAATCCTCTCTCCGAAATGGTGACAGCAATAGCTAGGCTCTCTCTCTCAGGGAGTCACCCACCAACATCGATGGGCAACACAGCTACTTGACTAGCTAGCATCCTCTGTCGATGAGGAAGCCCGGTGCGCTGAACTCTCACTTAGCACCTAGACCCTGTTGTTTGGTGTAGTGACATTTCAAATGTATTTTAATAAATAAAGACTGCATGAAGATCTGAGAGTAAAACAGTCCCACTGGTCAGCCTTACAGACCAGATTTTGGTGACACACACCTTTAATCCCAGTAGCCACCCTAGTTGCCATAGAAACTGGGTGGTGCATGCCTTTAATCCAAGTGGTACACACCTTTAATCCCAGCCCTAAAGAGGAATATAAGATGGGAGGAGACAGCTCTCAGATGCAGTCTCCTTCTGAGATTCCTGGAGGCAGGATCGCCATTTCAGACTGAGGTCGAGGTAAGAGCCAGTGGCTGGCTGTTTTGCTGTTTGGATCTTCAGGTTCAACCCCAGCTTCTGACCCTGAGTTTTTATTAATCCTGCTTCAGTTTGAGGCATCCAGATACTTTTGTTGTTGCACTGTGAATTACACGTCACAGTGGCTCAGCAGCAAGAGCCTGGGCTTTACAGCTAGACAGAATTGAGTTTGCTCCTGCCACTTGCCGGCTTGTCTGATCTTGGACAAGTCAGTGAGTCTTGCTAACTTCAGTTTGCCCATCTATGCATTGGGGGTTAAAAGCCACTGTGCTCCCAGAAGGCAGAGGTTTCAAGTTTTCTGTTTACCACTGCAGATCTACAGAGAACGAAGATGCCCAAATAAGAAAGAAGAGATGTTGTGATCCTAAACCCAATGGATTCCATATCCAGAGAGTGTGTGGAATGGTTCAAGCTTCCTCCCGTGTTCCCTGTGCTCTCATCTCATCATAGTTGATCTCTAGGAACCAGCCATACAGATATAAGTGTTGTAAGGAGGCCGCTTGTTTGTTTTCCAGCTGCCCAGAATTAAAATAATCACACAGAAACTGTATTATTTAAATCACTACTTGGCCCATTAGCTCTAACTTCTTATTGGCTAACTCTTACAACTTAGTTTAACCCATTTCTATTAACCTGTATATCACCACGTGGCAGTGGCGTACTGGCAAAAGTTCCAGCGTCTGTCTCCAGTGGAGCTACATGGCTTTTCTTTAACTCCTCCTTTTTTTCTCCCAGCTTTCTGTTTAGTTTTCCCTGCCTACCTCTATTCCCTGTGCAAGCCCAAGACAATTTTTTTATTAACCAATGGTACTCACAGCATACAGAGGGGAATCCCACATCACCTCCCCTTTTCTGTTTAAATAAAAAGGAAGGATTTAACTTTGACATAGTAAAATTACATAAAACAGTTATCAAGCAAGAATTACAGTTACACTATTTATATCTATTTTATCTTTTATTATGACTAAGGAGAACCATATTATTACTATTTATTCTTTAACTCCATTAAAGACTCCAGAAGGATAAAATATTACCTAAGTAAACAGGAAATGCATTGTCAGCAACTTTCAAAACTCTAGAATTGACAGAGACATCTCACTGCCTGGATAGTCACTCAAAGTTTTTTGGTACCATTAGGGCATCCATCTTCAGCCTACAGGCCCATAGTATCTGGCAGACTTTTCCATGAAGCAGGAAATTTTAAAGACAGTTTTGCCTATATTGGCAGTTTTTCAGTCACTTTTTTCTGTGTCCTACGGAATGTCTGTCAGACTCTTTCATGAAGAAGGAACCCTTTAGGCAAGCTCAGCAGTCATTTTTATGTGGGTCCTGCATGTCCAGTTCATCAAGCAGTCCAGGCAAGGGCAGTTTCTTGCCCAAATGGCTAACCAACACCATAAGGAGCCTCTTCGGTGCCCATATTTCTCTTGAAGTAATTGGTGCTGCCAGGAGCAACTGTGTCTCATTGTCATAAAAAGTCCTAAATTCTTAAAACATTTAAATGCCATATTCTGTAGTCTTTGAAAGATTTGAAGAATCCCTATCCATCTGAAATACATCTCTGTACATCTAGAAAATCTAACTAACATGACTACAAGCTTGACTAATATAGATGATTATTTATTAACCTGCATTTCTTAATTATACATCACATTTTTAAATGAACTGCACAAACACAATGCCTTAACAGAATTGACCTTAACTTTGTATCAACAGACCAAGATCCATACCAATGCAAATCTCTATAGCATATTGGTTGCTAAGCCTTGTATATACTGCTGGAAGCTAACAATGTGAAAGAGGCCAGTGCAGAGAGCACTGAAGCAGTGTACAAAAGATATAAGCTAGGACAGTCGTGATATGAAAGCGGGAGAGGATAGTGGAGGATGCTAGAGAATAAGGAAGCTTCTGTCCAGAGATCCGGGTGAGGAGACGGGCCTTCCCTAAGACCACTGTACTTGAGCTGGAGAGGGGATCGATGCAGGGAGAGACTAAAGAAGCAGAATCAATGGAAGTGTATTATTTCCTCTGGCGGCCATCGTTTGTTACCACAAATTAGGTGGCTTAAAATAACAGCAGTCTATTCCCCCATGGTACTTGCCATGGAAGGCAAGGTGCTGGCAGCCACACAACCCTGAGAGCTCCAGAGGCATCTGCCCATGCCTCACCCACCTTCTGGTGAGTGCTGGAATTCCTTGGTTTGTAGCAGCATCTCTCTGACCTCTGCCTCTGTGGTCAGATGTTGCTCTCCTTGTGTTGTCACTGTTGTCACCTGGGACAAAGGCCTGTTATCTATCATCTATCACCGTGAATGTTGAATGTTCAGGAATCAAATTGAAAATTAATTAAGGGATATGGAGCCGTGTAAGTAGAAGGTGGTAAGGTGTGGGCTCAGAGAGTTAAATGCTTCACTTCCACTTGAAGAAACCCAATGTACATTCCTTAAAATGTAAAGAAACACAGCTATCCATTATTTAGGAGACAGAAGTAAACATCAAAAGAATTACAGAGCACAGTGTAAGTGGAGGCTCTGGGAGAGGAGGAGGGAAGGAGCCAACAAACATTTTATTCTAACAAATTAGGTCAGCAAGATGGCAGAGTGGGTAAAAATGCTTCCCACAAAAGACTGGAATTTGTCCTTTGACTTCATGAGATACAAATGCCCACACATATACATGTCACACACACACACACACATGCATCACACATTTACACACACACACATATACCACACACATACATGCATACTTACAAACATACACTAATAATAAATAAAAAGTTTTAAAATGTTTAAATGATGTTTGAACCTTTAAACCCTATCTACATAGTATTTAATGAAATTTGAACTTACAGAAATTTTTGTTTTCAAAGATGCAAAGGGAGACCAGATAGCCTCTGTCTCATGTGCACATATCTTCCATGCCAACTTCAGGGCTCACATGCCTGCCAGATTAGTATCAGGATCAAGTAACACTTAAAGATAGATGTCCTTAAGGCATGACACAGCTGATCCTTCAGTAAGGCCTGCCTCTCTCCTCTCCTGAGGAAACTGACCCATGGCTCACTCTGATGCAACTCCCACAGGCCTAGACAGTGGGGTGGGTGTACAATGAGTCATTTAAGGGAGAGACGCTATCTCATGTAAACTGCCTGAGTAAAGCTCAGTTGGCTGGACATACTTATCTTAGCTTTGAAAGAGATTTGATCTCAATAAATCATTCTAACTGACAACAAATAGAGATTTGGGAGAAATGAAGGAAGCATTTACCAATCACCAAAAATCACACATTTTCATAAAGCCAAGAAGGAGCCTGCTTTTGTTTTCTTATTAACTTATTCTTTGACAGTTTTCTACATGTATATAGTACATTAATGGTCATACTCCATCTCTCTACCCCCTCCTTTATCATACACCTACACCTAAGAGTCTTCCACTTCTTCTTACCAAGTCTCCATCTGTGATGATTTAAATGAGAATGAACCCCATAGGCTCATCGATTTGAATGCTTGAGCCCCAGGGAGTGGCACTATTTGAAAGGATTAGGAGTTGTAGCCTTGTTGGAGGAAGCATGTCACTGGGAGTGGACACTGAGGCTTCAAATGCTCAAGCCAAGCCCAGTGTTGCCCTTTTCCTACTGCCTTCCGATTTGGATGTAGAACTCTCAGCTACTTCTCCAGCAACCACTTCTGCCTTCCATGTCTGCTGCCATGCTCCCTGCCATGATGGCAATGAACTAAACCTCTATGATAAAGATTATTATAAAGCCCCAACAAAATGTTTTCCTGTAGGAGGAGGCTGCTTGTTCGTCCCAGCCACTCAGAACCAAAATAACCACACAGGAACTATATTAATTAAAATATTGCTTGGCCCATTAGCTCTAGCTTCTTATTGGCTAACTCATATATTAATTTAACCCATTTCTATTAATCTGTATATCACCATGTGGCAGTGGCTTACTGGCAAATATTTGGCATGTCTGACTCTGGCAGCTCCATGGCGTCTCTCTGACTCCACTCTTCTTTCTCCCAGCATTCAGTCCATTCCTCCCTGCCTACCTAAGTTCTGCCCTATCCAACAGGCCAAGGCAGTTTCTTTATTCATTAATGGTAATCACAGCATACAGAGGGAACTCCCACATCATTTTCCTTTATAAGAGTTGCCTTGGTCATAGTGTTTCTTCACAGCAAAAGGACCATGACTACGACGACATCCTTCCCCCCCGCATCCTCTACCTGCACACATGCACATGAGCCCTTCCTGTCATAATTTTTGTGCCTCATTTAAACCAAAACTCTTAAGAATTCAGATAACAAGAAGGAACTTTTGGAATTAAAATTGTGGTATTATATATCAGTGAAACACACTGGTCTAAAAAGCATCTTATTTTCCTGGGACTGTATGAGAATTGGCCTGTAAAGACCCTGGCATGTAACAGAAATCTAGCAAGTGGCAAGAGCTTGGTATCTTGGAAAGAACAGGGGATTGGAACTTGACAGGTCTAAATTAAAATTCTGGTTCCATGACTTGAATAAAAGTGGACATCAACAGTATCATCATTCTCACAGGATCATTCTGAGACCAAAACTTAGAATACACCTGAGGTCCCTAGTATGGTCTTTGAACATGGTTTCTCCCAGTAATGATAATTTCTTCACGCAGAACTTGAAACACAGCTGTAGCTGGTCCTACTGGCCTAGCTGATTGTTTCTTAGGCTGAGTAGCATTTCTACTTCTCTAATTCCCTATACTTACTGACTCAAATCTTAACATAAAATTTCTGTTTTCTGAGTTCACTTCCTGTCTAGCCTTGCAGGTGAGTCTAACCTTTTGACAATGTGACAAGATGCTTTCATCTACAAAGACATATACTTGAGAACAATACAGAAAAATAATCACCAAAATTCCCTTTTTGCTTTAAGTGAATTTATGATTTTGCTTCAGCCATATGCCCAGCTATCCTTCAGCTGCATGTGGTCAGTAAACTGTCTCTACCCTTCTACACATTATACATTCTTAGTTAATCTTCTTGAGATTTTCTTGTTTTGCGTTTTCTAAACTAGGGTAGCCTTGCAATGACTGCTTTAGTTCTTTGACACCCAGACCATCTGATAATCTGTGGTCACTGGAAGTCAGGGCTCCATCTGTGACCGGGTATTAGTCATTACCCCTTACTGAAGGGAAGACCATCTATATAACCATAGATTGTGAACTTGCCATGGAAGTTTTAATATCTGATCATTTCTTTCCTCTCAATCATTGGGGCGGTGAAACATACATCTAAATGTGATTATATTTTTATACTTTAGATGAATTTTAAATAAATCATTTTTCTCATTTTTATGTTCAGAAACTATACTATTTTCATATGTAAATTCATTCATATTAGAGTCTTAAAGGGGCATAAAATTAGATAATGACTGCTTGGCACATAATGAATCTCTTTAATTGAAATGAATAAAATTATGTAAAATGGGAACTATTTCAGAAAATCTGGGACGTATGGTCATAATAAATTGTAGTTCCCTTCCTTTGGGTACTAAGAAGTAGTTATTATAATGATCCCATGTTAATTAGCAAAACTTACTGGGAGCAAAATTACAATTACAACAGTATACAGAGAAAATTCCTCTCCTAAACATCAACCAGGAGACAGTAACATGAAATATGTAGTGTCGGCAATGTGGGTATTGGAAGAAATTAGTGCAGCGCAGACCACTCAGGGCTCAGAAGATCTGGGAGGATTTCAATGATACTGGCTGCTCAGAGCTGTGATGGGTTAACTCAGTATGATACACAGATGACCAAAGCTGTAAATCCAGCAAGACCCTATCCTAGTAGAAATAGAAGCTAAAACAAAGCATGTTCTTTTGGGGAAATGCCTGGAGGATTCATACACAGGTCAATTATATTGACATGGAACTTTCTAAACTTCCATCACTGATAAACCTCTGAACTGGTCAGCTTCATCTTTGATCAAAGAGTAGACACTGAGACTTTCTTAAGATGTGAGCTCATTATGTTGCCAGGACTAGCCTTGAATACCTGCACTCTTGGGACCCACCTTATAGATGGAAGTTTCTGGCCCACCCAGTCCTGCAGCCATTCAATCCCAAAGAAACACACAGAGGGCTATATTAATTATAAACTGTTTAACCTATTAGCTCAGGCTTATTATTAACTAGCTCTTACACCTTAAATTAACCTATAATTCTTGTCCACGTTTAGCCATGTGGCTTGGTACTTTTTCTCCAAGAGGAATTCTCATCTTGTTGCTTCTACATCTAGCCAGTAACTGACTCTCTGCCTTTCCTCTTCCAAAATTCTCCTAGTCTGGTCACATCACCTATACTTCCTGCCTGGCTACTGGCCAATCAACATTTTATTATACCAATACGAGTAACAAATCTTTACAGTATACAAAAGCACTATCCTACAACACCCATCTGTCTCAGCCACCCAAGCTCTGGGACTACAGCCAGACATATACACCACTACCACACCTGGCCATTCTTCCTCTTAATAAGCAAATGCTAAATGCAGATTTAAGCTGAAGTATAGGCTCTCATCCATGTACTCCTTGGGTCCCATGTGCTAACCACCCATGTCCCGTGTGGGGTGTTCACTAAGTCAGGGCTGTTATCTCTCTGCTGCTCTGGGTAATGGTGACAGCCCATTCTCTGAGTCAGGGAAAGGTGCTTATTTGCCAGAGTCTACAGTTCAAATTCTTCTGTCACCAATATCAAACTACTAACAGTTTATCCATTGACTCTTAAAATTAACACACAGGCAGCCATGATAGCTGCCAGTTCTCATAGATGGAGAATGTGAGGCTTGTCTTAGGTCATACATACTTGGTAAGTGTGAGGATGGGATTTGAACTTTGATCTACCCAACTGCACACTCTGTTTACTCAACAAATATTTAATTAGCAAGATAGTAGAGTTTATTTAACAAAGAAAAACAAAACTCCTCCTGACAGAGTTTCTTAGCTAATGTAAATGGGATCATAGCCTCAGACACTCCAGGATAGTTCATGGGGTGAGCAAAAGGCAGGGAAACAAGCAATACACAAAACAGCATTCTGACCCATCGGACAAACTAGTGCTTGCTACTCCCTTTCTCTGGGACCTTTGATGACTCCTTTTAGAAATGTGTCTAGCACAGCACACAGTTTGTAGACCATAAGTGGAGGAAATGTGAAAACCACTACACCCTAACAAGAAAGTTGCAGCCCTATTGTCCTTTCTTCACTAATTAGATGAAGTTCCAGAACCTGAGATCTCAACAAAGCCCACCTTGAACTCTCAGCCCAGGCTTGACCCCTGGAACATCATTGCTGAAGCCAGGAGCTCAGGCTTGCCCACTGCATCCACCCTTGACTGCCTAACTAATGTAATGGTTTCCCCTTGCATGGACCCTCTCAGTGCTGATTTCAGAACCACTACCCCAGGCCTGCCTGTCTCCTGAACCTGCTCCCCTCAGGCTGCCCTCCAGCCTCTATGCTGTCTCTGTAGAGGTTTCCACCCAGTGACTGTGTCAGGTGTGGTAGTCAGAGTTCTCTGAAAGACCAGAACCCATAGATTGAGTATGTACATAGACAGGATTTAAGAGAGTCGCTTGCAGGTCATGGTCTGAGTTGTCCAACAGTGGCTGTCTCCCTATGGAAAGACCAAGGATCTAGTAGTTGTTCAGTCCATGAGTCTGGATGTTTCAGCCTTTTCAGTCTGGTGCTGGAGTCTCAGGGAAGTCCTGGAGAGCTGGCAGTTCTCAGTCTACACTGGGATCCTAAAGAAGACAGAGAAGAAATGGCTCAGGACGAGGAGCAACAAACGTTTCCTTCTGCCATGTCCTTTTATGTGGGCTGCCACCCTAAACCTGGGCCACACTTTCAAACGATCTAATGAAGAAAATCCTTCATAGTATGGGAAGCTACTTGGAGTTTACAGTTGACTCCAGGTGTAATTGAGCTGATTAATAATTAGTCATCACACCAGGTCATCTGAGTGTGTCACATCCCAGAAAACAGTGCTGGCCAATCAAGGGACCCATAAAGCTGACCTTTTGAATATGAATGGATGGAAAGAACAAGAAGGAGGTGATACAACCCCATGTTTGCTCGTATCCTCATGTATGAAATGGGAGCTTTGAAAATACATCATCATGAAAATAAAATTATTTAATATTGTTTTATATATATTTTATAATATAGTCTGATAAGAGAAAAAATCTGTTATCATTCCCCAAGTATCTGGGAAGAAATTCGACCTGAAGAAGATGTGAAGTGCTTTTCTGTGGAACAGGAAACCGTGCACACCTGCTCCCTGCTCCCTACTACCCACAGCAGTCACAGAGCCATCAGAGCAGTGGTGGCTGATGGGACCCACATGGCAGGCCTTCTGCCAGGCCACAGTGAGACAGAGCTCAAGGAGCTGGATGACGTACAGCCCTGCTCCATGGAGCCTGCAGTCTAGGAAGGGGGAGCCCTCCGAGACAGAGCTGTGCAGTGAGCCTCAGGGCTTCAGACCCAGCTATGCAAACAAGTTGGTGCCTTGGGTGGCCCCCTGCTCTGTCTTGGGGGAACAGTGCTACATTGGTGTAGGACGTGCTTCTTCATTTGTGTTGCTTTCATTGGTTAAAGAAAACTGCCTTGGCCTTTTGATAGGGCAGAAATCAGGTAGGCGGAGTAGCCAGGATGGAATGCTGGGAAGAAGGGAAGTGAGGCAGACGCCATGCTTCTCCGGCCCATGATGGACACTGGTTAAACTCATGCCGGTAAGCCACATCCTTATGGTGAATACAGATTATTAAAAATGGGCTAAATCAAAATGTAAAAGTTGACCAAAAAAAGGCTAAAACTAATGGGCCAGACAGTATTTAAATAAATACAGTTTCTGTGTAATTAATACAGCTTCTGTGTAATTATTTCGGCGGCCGGGAGCCAGACAAAAGGACACAGCCCACGCGCCTCTTACTACAGTTTGGCTGCCCAATGTTGTAAGCTAAATCCACTTAAAAACCTAAAAGGACTTAAAAAGGAGAGAGAGAGAGAGAGAGTGTAACACAGCTTTTTACTGTTTACTGGGGCGTGGTGCAGAGAGATTTCCTGACTCGACAATAGCAGCAAAAAAAAAAAAAAAAAAAAAAAAAGCTGCACCATTTTAAAACGAGGCTTCCTGGGCCCTGCCGCCAGTGCAAACTCCTCCGACTATGAAGCATTTGTGCATTCAGGTGTTTGTGTGCCCGCTCGGGATAGGGAAGAAAGTAGCTGAGACCATGCCGTGGCTCAGCTCTTCCTGCCTAAACAAATAACGGGATCAGACTTAGACAGGCGGGAGAGCATGGCAAATTTCCACAGCCATACACAGAGATGTTTCCAGGCTGCGTACTACTCTATGTGGCAGATTCGGCTGTAACTCAATTAAAAAGCTCATTCCCCGGGTTGGAGTGCTCAGCGTGGCTCCTGCCTAAAAGGGGGGCATTGCGTGCCACAGCTCAGAAACACAAGTAACTCAAAGACACAAACAGCCCCACCATGCTAACAGTGCACTATACATGACTCAGAGGCACAAGCGATTCCGCTATGTTGAACTGGGAGGAACAAGCAAACAGTACCTGTATTTAACCTAAAATTGTCACAACTTAAATTCTTAAGAACTTAACATTTTAAAAGCATAAAGCAAAACTGTTCCTGTACATTAAAAAATTACAGATTAACAATAGGACAGATTCAGACATAAAAGACCTCTAAATGGATCATACTATTAAATAAAGTACTTAAAAAAAGACTATAAAAAGTCATAAAATAAAGTTAATGCCTTAAAAAAATAGTCTTTAAAAAAACAAAATACAAATAATCATAAATTAAAATAAATAAAAAATAAACCACATAAAAATAAAAAATTCACAAAATGTCTAAATTATGTATTTTATTATGTTTTCTTTAAAATTTTTAACTATAAAAAGTTAGGTACAAAAAACTTTTTATTATATGGACTACCAAACTAAACCAACATAAATATTATTATAAAGGTATAATAACTTCAAAATTTACATCTAAGGATATAATACTTTAAAAGGGAGGTTCTTCTTTTGTTTTCACAGAGAATGAGAACTTATGGATTCCTTCTATGCCAATATGGGATAATAAATCACGCCCTCCTAAAAGTTTACCATAAACACCCTCAAAAAATTACTTCACCCAACTGGTAACTGATATAAACCTACCACACAGGATACAACACAAAAGACCTAATTAACAACACCCCCATACAACAAAAAAAGTTTAAAAAAAACTACACCCATATTCCCAAATAATATTTATAAATATTCTTTTACATTTAAAGGGGTTATAATCTAAATATAAATAATTTACATTAATATAAATTTTACTTTATTGATACAAGTTTAAGATCAATTTTGTTATATATATGTATGTATTTCTGATCTTGATTAAGGCATTATGATTGTACAGTTCATTTTAAAATGTAATATATAATTAAAAAATATAGGTTGTTAATAAATAATCATCAATAATAGTCAAACTTGTCATGTTAGTTAAATTTTCTAGATATATAGAGGTAGGTATATTTCAGTTAAATAGACATTCTTCATATCTTTCAAAGACTCAAAATATGACATTTAATGTTTTAATAACTTAAAACTTTTCATAACAATGAGATACATCTACTCCTGACAACACCAAACTACTTCCTAAAAAAAAATAAATAAACATCAAAAAAACTCCTTATAAAGTTGGTTAGCCATTTGGACAAAAAACTACTCAAGCCTGGACACAAAGGACCCACAGAGAGAGAACTACTTAACTTACCTAAAGGTAAAATGATCCTTCAGGGTTCCTGTTTCATAAAAGAGTCTACGAGACATTCTACAAAACACACACACAAAAAAATAACTAAACTGTCTTTAAATTTTCTTACTTCATAAAAATGTCTACTAAATACTGTGGGCCTATAGACTAAAAATAGATGTCCCAAAGGTACAAAGAAACTTTGGATAACTGTGCAGACAAAGAGACATCTCTGTCACTTCTAGAGTTTTAAAAGTTACTTACTTCTTGTTTATTTAGGTAATATTATATCCTTCTAAAGTCTTTAATGGAGTTAAAAAATAAATAATTAGTTATAGTCATAGTTTTCTATTGTTATAATAAAAAATAAATTCAATCTAAATATTATAATTGTAATTCTTACTTAATAACTGTTTTGTTATATATAATTTTACTACGTTAAAGTAAAAGCCTTTCTTTTTTGTTTAAACAGAAAAAGGGGATATGGTATAGGAGATTCTTCTTCTTCTTCATTTGTATTGCTTTCATTGGTTAAATAGAGAAAACTGCCTTGGCCTTTTGATAGGGCAGAAATCAGGTAGGTGGAGTAGAAAGAATGGAATGCTGGAAGGAAGGGAAGTGTGGCAGACGCCATGATTCTCCTGGCCAAGATGGACACTGGTTAAACTCATTCCGGTAAGCCACAGTCAAGTGGCAATACACATTAATAAAAATGGGTTAATCAAGATGTGAGAGTTAGCCAATAAGAGACTAAAACTAATTGGCCAGACAGTAATTCAATAAATACAGTTTCTGTGTAATTATTTCGGATATAAGCTAGCCGGGATCAAAAGGAGACCAGTGGCCGGGATCTGGGCAGCAAGACACAGGCCGCTCCTCCTCATGCAACACTACATGCCTTGTATGATACCTGGAGTCCCAAGAGCCTGTCAAGGCTTACTAATGTGCTACTCAGATCTGCTAGACCGTGAATAGTGGACATGAGTAATCTCTGCGGGTGATTCTACACAGACACAACTATAATCTACGACCCATATTTCTATGATATTTTTCCTAGCAGAAAATCAGAAAATATATTTATTGAGACCATTCACTGCCTCTCTCAGTAAATCATTTGGTGTGTAAAGATGGGTTGGTGTTCAGGTCCTAAGGATGATGCAATAGTAACTTGGGCCACATGTACTCATTTCCCCTCATTTTTAATTTTAGGATAACTTTCAAAATTTAAAAAAAAAACCTTAATAACCTTAGAACTATTCAATCCCCTCCAACATTGCTTTTTCTCAAACCCACAGCTTGTACTGCATGTACTTTCTCCTGAGCAATGAAACTTTAAAAACCACATAACACAGGTCTCCTTCCTTAGTGCATCATAGAATCTGTGGAAAAGAGCTCTGGTTAAAATATCACCTGATATTACCAGAGACCACAAGGCCTCCCTGCAGAATTCCATCATCACAGTGGCCATAACAATAAAACTCCATCCCCGGTTTGTGGCTGTGCATTCATTCGGATAGGAGGACTCCTAATGTCACCTGCAATGGTGGCATCTGGTGGCTCCTGTATGTTGATAAATCTCTACTCATTTAGAGAGTGACAGCTCAGCTGGTGAACCAGGCAGCACACAGGCGCGGAAGGTGCAACATGAATACACCTCGTCCTCTAGTCTCAGACAGCTACCCCTCCACTCACTAATGAGGGAATCGACTCAGTTGACACAATCAGAACACGGAATGGCTGACATCACAGTCCCAGGGTCTCAGCTCCAAGCCCTCTCACTGCCCCACAGTGCCCTGCTAGACAACGCAAACCCATTTTTAATGGCAAAAATACTGCAAATTCCTGATGTGTGTGTGATCAGAACTTAGGATCAGAAATGAGTGGCTTTTGTTCAAAAACGAATTACACAGGAGACATGTAACCTATGTAGATAATTACGCATGCAATTACACACAAGCAGCAACGTTAGAATAAACAGATACTCTAGGTGCTTTCACCCACAGCCTGCTTCCACCCTTCAGAGCTGAAGAACCGGGAAAAGTCGCTTCTCTGTGAGCCTCTCCTGCAGGAAGGTAAACTGAGTTATAAGAAAAAATAACCCAGGAATAGTGCAGAGGACAAAGAGGAGGGTAAGGGTCAGGGATTAAGTAGGGATGACCAAAGGGGGGAGGAAGGAAGAGAGAGGAGGGCGAGGCAGGAGAGAGGGTTTAGGGGAGACTGGACCTGTAAAATTTTGTTCAGACTTTACTAAAGATACTACAATAGCACACTGAAAGTGTTAAACTGTCTGAAAGGTTGACGGCAGCTTCAAGAACCTAGCTCCCTACTGCAAGACTTTCCGTAAGGAACGTGGGATTTTCTTAGGTAAACGCCATTAAACATTTGACCCATTTCACTCGCTGACCTCTGCCAGCTGTGCACACCCAGCTATGCTTGGGTCATCATGAATGTGCCCCTGAGGCCCTGAGCATCTAATTGCGGGCATTCTGAAGCCTGTGGTAGAAGAGCCGTTGCACTAAATTCACTGAAGGTTTTTGTACAAGGTTTAGGATGAACACCAGCACACCCCACAGTGAACATTATCAAATCCAACCCTATGCATCAATGTATGCATCGGTTACTTCTAGACAATAAAATATTTCAGGGGGCTGGAGAGAAGGCTCAGCAGTCAAGAACGTACTGTTAGTTCAAAGGGCCCATATTCGATTCGACACCCCACCTCGGGCAGCTCACAACTGCCCACCACTACAGTGGGCATCTGATGCATCTGTCCTCTGAGGGCGCCTGCACTCACACACACATGTCCATACACGGCTACACATAGTTTAAAAATAATAAAAATAAATCCTTTAAAAATATTTTAGCTAAAAGTCATCTCATCTTTCCACTTCTCCTATCTCTAGATAGAGGTCTATTCTGACGTGGAGGTTTTTTATTCCCACATGGGTTTTAATGGTGGAGTGATGCAGGAATGATGTACATTCACGAAACATAATAATTTTCAAATTTTCCAAATGTGCTGGACACAGCATTATGATGCTATGTGTCCAAACACAACTTGGCTTTTTCACTCATTATTTATCTGATGCTTCTGCAGGTTGATGCATACAGCTGGAATAAGTCTAATGCTCCACACTAGAGACCTGAGGACACCTCCCTCACTGATAAAGGGAGTTACCTGTCCTGTATATCTGAACTCTCAGCTCTTCAGGGTTTATCTGCTCCTTGATGGCAGAATCTCTCCTTCGAAAGTAGCTACATTGATCCTCCATTCCTGACTGTTGACTCCGGCTCTGTGATCCGTTGAGGGCTACAGGGTGCGCTTCATATGTAATTGCGGCATGTCTCCATGTGACTGTACAACCTGGTGTTCGGCAGCAGAGTTTTGCAAACATGCCCTTCCACATTCTGCATGCGCCCTGTAAATTCCCTCCATAAATTTTACATTCCCAGCTTTTGCTAACTCTGAAAAGTCAAGGATACGACTCTTTCTCTAATCATACAGTTTGGCAACTGGAAGTCAACCATTGTGGGGAATTTACACCAAGGAAATGGGAAAATGATATAAATTAGGACCTTTTATTTTGGAAATTCACTAGAACATGGCTTTATAAACCCAAATACATGGCTATTGTTTTTACTTGAATATTCAATTAAGACTTTAAATAGCTGAGAGAGAAAAAGAGAGAGTAATACGCTTCTACCTGATCTCATTTACATTTTGCTTCAGGTTTTTCCATAGTGCTTCTTGAAAGGCAGCTCGGCTGTTGACTAATTCATTTTTTTGACTTACTACAAAAGTGTTGTTTTGAAAGAAACTTTGAGCAGAGCTCTTCGTGTGCACAGTTATCTGTTTCCTCTCAGGACGGAAACATTGCCAGGCCACGGTCTTCCACTTGTTTTCTCCTGAGGAGAGGCTGTCTTCACTCTTGTCAGCATGCTTTGCGTAAGCCTTGTCTTCTCTGCCTGATGTCAAGGTTTTCTATTCATTACTCATTTTAAACTCTTTTATGATATCTGCAGTTTCCCAGCTTTTGTGTTTTAGTCAACGGTCTATTGCCGTGAATAGACTCCATGATCTCGGCAACTCTTATAAGGAAAGCATTTAATTGGGGCGGGCTTACGGTTTGGAAGTTTAGTGCATTATCATCGTAGTGGGAAGAATAGCAGCATGCAGGCAGATACAGCGCTGGAGAGGAGTTATATCCAGAGCTGCAGGCAGCAGAGAGTGACACTGGGCCTGTCTTGGCCTTCTGAAACCTCCAAGCCCAACTCCCAGTGACACACTTTCTCCAACAAAGCCACATCTGCTAATAGTGCCACTCCTTGGTGACCAAGCATTCAAATATAAGAGCCCATTCCAAATATAAGGACCATTCTTAGTCAAACCACCACATGCTATTTGGGATTTGTTGACCTTCCTTCCTTTCTTCTTTCCTTCCTTTTTTCCTTCCTTCCTTCCTTCTTTCCTTTAGTCTGTTGATTTATAATCTTTCTCAAGTTTGAAAATTCTTGGGTCTCCCAAATAATGACTGTCTTCCTCTCATTTGGGAATATAATTAAGTTGATCATCTATTGAGACCTCTGAGATGCCCCTCAGCTCCACAGCTCACACATACTCATCTTGCTTGTTCTATGTTCCTGTTTACAGAGTCTCTATTGCTGTATCTTCATATTTACTAATCTTTTCTTCTTCTGTGTCTATTATGCTGTTAACCCCACCCACCACTTTTCATACTGTTACATTTTCAATCAAGTTCAAGCAAAGTCACCCAACGTTTCATATTGTACTTATGGTACTTAGTCTTTACCTTTTAAACATATGTCACATAATTACAGTGATTATGCTGCCTTCCCTGTACCGCCCACTAATTGTTATGCCTCACAGTGTGGGGTTCATTTTCTTGCTTATTTACTGTTTGGAACATTTTTAGTCCTCTCCAGAAAACTGAATTTTACTTTGGGTATGTCAGATACTTTCTGTCTTTCTGTAAATAATAAACTTTGTTCTAAGCAGTGGGTGTTTGGCAGTGTTTGGACTCCTTTGAGCCTGGTGTTTGGCTTGGTTGGACAGGAACTGGGCATTGTTTATCCAATCCTTCTGAGCATTATACTCAATGCTCTGATGCTGTAGGGAGGCCGTTTGTTGGTTCCCAGTTGCTCAGCCCCAAAATAATCACACAGAAACTATATTATGTAAAACACTGCTTGGCCTATTAGTTCTAGCTTCTTATTGACTAGCTCTTACATATTAATTTAACCCATTTCTATTAATCTGTGTGTAGTCACATGGCAGTGGCTTACCGGCAAAGTTTTAGTGTGTCTGTCTCCAGCAGCAGCTCCATGGCTTCTCTCTCAACTCTGCTTCCTTTCTCCCAGGGCTCAGTTTAGGTTTTTTCCTCCTACCTAAGTTCTGCCCTATCAACTGGCCAAGGCAGTTTCTTTATTTACCAATGGTATCCACAGCATACAGGGGGAAATCCCACATCACTCTGAGGATTCAAAGGTTTCCCACTCTACCCCAAATGAGTTTGAAAAGTGGTTCCCTCTTCTCCTTTCATGTGGTTATTCACTCAACTTGGGATAATTTCCTGAAACCTTTGTGTTGGTCAGCACCTAAAGAAGAGAGGAGAGGGGCCCTCTACTGATCTCAGGAGATTTCTACACATAGTTTTCTCTGTGCTCTATTGCATCCTGTGAACTCTGGTCTGCCCTTGGTCTACCCTGACTCTGGATTTCCTTCCCTCAACACAGGGTATCTTCCCTGTTCTGGCTAGGAAGCCTTCTCTGTGAATGCACCTGCATTCACAGAAGTGCTACTCCTGCTTGCTTCTCCTTTCTCAGGAATCACTATGCTTCTTAATGCTGGAAAGTAGCTGCTTCACAAGGTTTGCTTGTTTATTGTTTTGTTGTGTTGTATTTGTTTGAAGAGAGAAAACTGAATCTCTCTTACACTGTCTTGGCCAAATGTGAAAGTATCAATATAATTTCAGATTCTGTAATTGTTTACAAACTGGCCTTTGGAGTCTGTATCTGGTCTTATGATGTGCTATATATCTCTCTGCATTTGAAATATGATGTTTATGGGCCAGAACATGGTATCCTTAAGTGCTCAAGCCTGATGTCCAATGTCTGATCCCAGACAGTAGCTGCTGAGGAGACCTTTAAAGGTCTAGAAAAGGGAAAGCTACAGTTCCAGCTTTACTCTTATTTTGCTTAGTGTTGTGGGATTATTTGTTCAACTAGCAAAAATGTATTGCATTTGTTTAACTATATAGTGTGTTGCATTTGTTTATGTTGCAAAATATTTGTTTGACTACGTAAAGGTGTGCTGTATTTGTTTATGTTGTGGTATGTTTGCTTAACTATGCAAAGATGAGTTACATAAGTAAAGATGTGTTGTTGTTTTACCTTGCTGTAGTAAGAGGCGCGCAGGCTATGTCCTTCCGCCCAGCTCCCGGCCACCGAAAAAATTACACAGAAACTGTATTCATTTAAACACTGCCTGGCCCATCAGCTCTACCCTCCCCCACCCCCAGCCAACTCTCACATCCTGCTTCAACCCATATATAGTAATCTGTGTATCACCACAGGGTCGTGGCCCACCGGGAAGATTCTAACCTATGTCCATCTCAGGCCAGAGATCCATGGCGTCTGCCACACTACGTTCTCTCTCCCAGCATTTTGCTCTGTCTACTACACCCACCTAAGGGCTGCGCTATCAAAAGGCCAAGGCAGTCTCTCCACTCAACCAATGAAACCAACAGAAACACAGAAGGACCTCCTATACCATTTCCCCTTTTTCTGTTTAAACAAAAAAGAAAGGCTTTCATTTTAACATAGTAAAATTACATATAACAAAACAGTTATCAAGCAAGAACTACTGTTAACCTATTTATATCTATTTTATCTTTTATCATGACAAAGGAAAACTATAACTATCTATCTATTCTTCAACTCTATCAAAGACTCCAGAAGGATATAATATTACCTAAGTAAACAAGAAGTAAGCAACTTCCAAAACTCTAGAAGTGACAGAGACATCTTGCTGCCTGTACAGTCACCCAAAGTTCTTCTGTACTGTTGGGGCATCCATCTTCAGCCTACAGGCCCATGGTATCAAGCAGACTTTTCCATAAAGCAGGAAATTTCAAAGACAGTTCAGTCACTTTCTTTTGTATCCTGCAGAATGTCTCGCAGACTCTTTCATGAATCAGGATCATCTTACCTTTAGGCAACTTCAGCAGTCCTCTCTCTGTGGGTTCTTTGTGTCCAATTTATGCAACAATCCAGGCAAGAGCAGTTTCTTACCCAAATGGCCAGCAAACTCCATAAGGAGCCTCTTCGATGCCCATCTTCTTCTTCAAGTAGCTTGGTGCTGCCAGGAGCAGACATGTCTCATTTCATGAAAAGTCCTAAGTTATTAAAACATTAAATGCCATATTCTGAGTCTTTGAAAGATATGAAGAATGCCTATTTAACTGAAATATATCTATGCACATCTAGAAAATCTAACTAACATGACTACAAACTTGACTATTATAGATGACTTTCTATTAACCTATATTTCTTGATTATACATTACATTTTTAAATGAACTTCACAGTCGCAATATCTTAAACAAGAGCAGAAATATACATATATATAACAAAATTGACCTTAAATTTATATCAATAAAGCAAAATTTATACCAATGTAAATTAATTATATCTATATCATCTCCCCTTTAAATGTAAAAGAACATTTAAGCTGCCCACCATGAAGCTCCCAGGTCAGACATGCTGAATCTTTCCTGGTAAGCCATGACTCATGTTGACACACAGATTATTAGAAATAGGTTAAAAGAATATGTGAGAGTTAGCCAATAAGAGGCTAGAGCTAATGGGCCAGGCAGTATTTCAATGAATACAGTTTCTGTGTAATTATTTCGGCGGCTGGGAGCCGGGTGGAAGGATGCAGCCTGCACACCTCTGACTACACCTTGCCTACCTAAGGCACCTGATTGGTCTAACAAAAAGCCGAATGGCCAATAGTTAGGCAGGAGGTATAAGCAGGATCTCTGGAGAGAGAAAGGAAGAGGAAGAAGAAGCTCAAAGAAGATGAGGTAGCCCAAAGAAAAGTTCAACTACATGTAGTACCCCATATGGGACACCAAATACAATGAGTTTTTCTGCCCTGCCAGCCAGCTCCCAAAAAATAAAACAGAAACTTCTTATGAGTTATAAAGGTCCAGACTATAGTTCAGGCTTGTTTCTGTCTGGTTCTAATAACATAACCCATTTCTATTTGTCTGCATGCTGCCATGTACCACCCATCCTACTTATTCTATGTCTTCCGGCATTTCTTGTATGCCCAGGTTCATCCTCCTCTTCCTTTCTCTCCCTGGAAGGCTCACCTACACCTTCTGCCTACCTATTGGGCATTCAGCTTTTTACTACACCAATCACAGCAATACATTTTCACACAGTTTACAAATATCCCACAACAGTTTGCCACAGAAAGTGAATTACTCATATGCATAATTAAAAAATAAAATAGCCATACAAACATCTGTAGCTAACACAGTGTGTATAGAGCTGCATCTTATGATTTTAGATGTCAAAATCTTTTGCTTACTCATCAAAATCAACAGATGGAGTCCATGTCTGTCTGTATCCTTGCAATATCATTAAAAACAATAATATTGTTGAAAATATTACATGCAAAATATTTTGTTTACTAACAAGTATGTACCTTTTATTCAAAATCACTTTATTCTTGCAATATTTTCTAATTCTTAGATGCTAACCATGGGCTTAGGGGAAGAAACCACCCTTGCTTAATCTTATACTCAACAAATTCAGTCCCTAGCTGCTGTGATTCCAGCAGTTTCTGGAGAGATCATCAGGCTTTGCTGGCTTACCAGAGTGGAGATTTCATCTTATAGAACATGAGAAACTCAATCATAAACTTATTTAACCTCCTGGAACCTTGCCAGAAATCCCAATTTAATCATAGTAAAGCATAGGATTAAGCCTATTGTCACTGGATTTCTCGGCTATCAAAATACAGAACTAAAGGAGCCTGCTTCCCCTACCTCCACTGAATCCTCTCCTCTCCATTCTTTTCCAGGTTAACTGGTCTAAGGTAAGTTTGTACCTGGAACAATGAATTTACAATTCTTCTTTAATTGTTTTGCTCTATCTACTCAGAGATGGTTAAGGGAATAGATGTGGAACCAGGTCCTGAGACCTGTTTGTCTGCTTGATTCACCCCCCCAACTCAGGTCAAATATTTTCAGCTACTTTAAAAAATGAGGCCATTTTTGTTAATATCTTAAGTGTTTCCTTTGCATTGCTGTTACACCTCTGTGCAGCACACACACATACAGCGTCAGAAAGTCCTCAGATGCATTACAAAAAGAATGACAGTACCATCTCTGTCTCCTCTAGCTCCTGGGTAAACTTTTCATAACCATTTCCACTGAGTCTTCACATTTACCTCCAGTCTATAAATTTCATGTTAGTAGTGCTATATCTTCACTGTACTTATCTTTTTTTAAGCTTTAATCAACATAAGTGACTCTGTAACATATAGTTCTCCTCCCGACTTCTGCTGCTCTGCCAGCATGCACATTTTCAGGAGAGCTGTCTGTGTTCTCTCAGATCAGTGTAAATAGAGTTTCTGTCCCACCCGGTTTCACAACCATTCAGTCCCAAAGAAACATACAGAAGGTTTTATTACTTGTAAACTGGTTGTCCTATTAGCTCAGGCTTATTATTAACTAGCTCTTACAACTTAAATTAACCCATAGTTCTTGTCTGTGTTTAGCCATGTGGTTTGGTAGTACCTTACTCAGTGAGGCATTCTCATCTTGCTTCCTCTGCATCTGGGTGGCAACTGCAGACTGAGCCTTTTCTCTTCCCAGAATTCTCCTAGTCTGGTTGCCCTGCCTATGCTTCCTGCCCCGCTACTGGTCAATCAACATTTTACTAAACCAATACAAGTGACAAATCTTTGCAGGGTACAGGACATTATCCCACAGCAGATCAGTACTTCAAGGAAGTCACAAGGTCACCAACCACATGAGCACCTTCCCATAGAACTGTCTATAGACTTATTGTTCCTGCCTGACACCTTCCATAAGTCTCTACCATGTTCTTCTGTTCGCTAATGTCAGTTAGATCATTATTAAATACTTGTATCTATACAAATGCTAATCACATGGATTTTAAAAAGGATGACATTTATGTCCTATACAACTTTTTGTTTTATTTAAATTAGTATTTGTTGATATTGTCATTTTCTTCCTCTTTTCTTTTTACTTCTTTTTTAATCTGTCCAAGAGTAGGTACGTGCATGTGAGTGTGCATGTGAGTGCACATGTGAGTGTGCCTGTGAGTGTGCATGACCACAGTGTCCAGAAGAGGGCATCTGATCCCCTGGAGCTGGAGTTAACAGGCAGCTGTGAGCTGACTCATGAGTCAAACACACATATGCAACCTGGTAGATAAATGGCTGCTGTTTAAGTTGCTAAAGTCTAAGGTCAGTTGTTAACATAAAGGGTAACCATTGCTGTTACTAAAGAACCCAACTTCAAAGATTCAGATGGTTTAACTGTTAAAGGAAGCAGGAAAGGTCCTCAGCAAATCAGACCCAGGGTCCCTGTGTCTGTCTAAACAGACTTTCTGATAATCTCTGACCTCACCTCCATCCTCAGAGGCCCTTGATGTCTCAAATCTCTCTGAATCTGATGACCTCTGTCCCTGTCCTCGCTGCTGGTTCAGGGTCAGTGTCTCACTCCTCTGGGACTCATCTGTCTGCCTCCAGTTTGCCAGTTTTCTTCTTTTGACCCTCTCTGTCTCTATTTGACCTTCTGCATTATACTTACCCATTTTAATGGGGATTCAGAAGGTATCAAAAGTAAATGCATCTATTCAACATGTCATCTTTACCTTGAAGTTCACACATCATAACTATTATATTTATCACTGGGAAAGAAGATTAAAAGAAATTCCAGGTCCCTCCCCTTCTTCGTATCTTTGCCTTTTAGGTGTGACTTTATAGTTCCTGCCCTCAGAAAGCAGGGCCTATTCCCCTTCTTTTCAATCAAGTCAGGGGCTATGGTTTGTTTTAGCCAGTTAAAAATATAACAGAATTAACTGCATGCCAATCCAAAATCTAGATGTGCAGTGTCTTTCATGGTTCCATTATTCTCTAAGAACTGTGTCTGGCCAGCGCACAGCATTCCAGCAGCCGACAGCTCAGGCCAGCCACCCCTAACCGGTCCTAGAACATCTACTAGAGTAAACTCAGCCATAACTAGAAGATCCTCATGAGCCAAACACACATTTGCAACCTGGTGGGCAAATGGCTGCTGTTTAAGTTGCTAAAGTCTAAGGTCAGTTGTTACACACAAAGGGTAACCATTGCTGTTACTAAAGAACCCGACTTCAAAGATTCAGATGGTTTAACTGTTGAAAGGAATTGGGAAAGGTCCTCACCAAATCAGAAATGGAAAGAATCATCCAAACAGTGGGAGCCTGCTGCTGAATTTGCCCCCAAACAATGCTTGCATAAATAATAAATGGGTTGGTTTTGAACTCCACATTGTTCTTTTTACATAACACCATTCCCTCAATGACAGCAAATCAATCTCATAGTCAGTACTCCTGCAGCAGCGGACAGCTGACAAGGACACTGGAGACTTGATGGTGACTGCTCCCAATTACACCAGACACCGGGAGCCTGTCTGTGGGAACACTGAGCCCACAGCAAGCCATTGCCCTTGTCATCATCCAGGAAGGGTCAGCCTGGGCTCCGGGAACTGCCAAAGGCTACTATAAAAAAGAGATGCCTCCTGCTTGAGTCTCTGCTGGTGTCGTACCACTACTAAAATGAAGGAACTTACTGTGAGGTGCTCACTTTCAAAGGTGTTTACTACACTTTTCCATGGCTGAATGAAAGGAAATAAAAGACAGAAAATGTAAATGAAAAGCAAAGCAAACGTGCTAAGCATGTATGCTAACATAGCCACACCCAGACAGCATGGCAGGGGACAATATGTGCAGCTCTGTCATGTGCAATACTCAAGAAGCCTCCAGAGCTGAGGGGCCACTAGACACGTGGGAGAAATCTCAATATTAGCCCTGATTTTTTTAAAAAAAAGTTAAAGCAAAAATTGGTTTTATGGCTTGGCAGACTAACAAGATCACCATTCCCAACTGGGAGCAACTCTAATTCTTTTGACTTGCGGGCATCTTACCCAAGCAGGCCACTCCTTCTGAAGCTCAGGAAAGCATCCCCATCCATCTGCTTACAGTGCCCTGTAACCTCTACTGTCATTGAAGATCTTTGGGGTCCATCTCTGTTCTCACTGAAGTTCTTTGGGGTGTGTATTTTCCTCATTCCCCTACAAGTCTAGCTAGATTGCAGAGTTAAGTTTACGGTCATGAGTAAAAACTAAGGAAAATGTTTTTGTTTTATGTATGTGCATGTATCTGTGTGTGGGTATGTGCATATAAATGCAGGTACCTGTGGAGGCCAGAAGAGGGCATCAGATCTTCTAGAGTTCAAGTTACAGATGGTTGTAACATACCAATGTGGGTGCTGTAAGCCAAACGGGGTTCCTCTGTAGGAGCAGTGGTGGTCTTAACCTCTGAACCATTTCACCAGTACTGCATCCCTGATTTAGAACGAATTCATCCAGCTGGGCAGGGCTGTGAAGAAAAACCACTGTAGACTTGGCCTATTTATCTATCTGGGTGATACATCTGGTCTAACAAGAAGAAAAATTCTTGGGAAGTTGCAAATGTGAACAGGGCCCTGTGATGGTTTGTGTCCTAGACTAGACAAGAGTTCAAGACGCAAGCGGGACAAGTGACTACGCATGCATTCACTTCTCTCTCCTTCTGACTGATACCTGAGCCATCTGCTCCAGGTTCCTGCTTCCTTAACTTATCTGCACTGATGGGATGAACTGCAGATTATCATCTTAATCTTAAATAACCTTTTCCCCTTAATGTTGCTTCTGCCAGGATATCATTTATAGACATAGAAACGAGACTAGGACAGAGATCCTGGTGGTTTCTGCACAACAGGCCATCTAAGCTGAGGTGTGGACAAGGACACTGAGAAGTCACCAAGCTGTCAGTCTGGGAAGGGGAGGAGCCAGGGCAGTGTCAAATGCTCATTATGATACTGCCAAAGATTGTGACATCACAGGGATTCAGAGGGAATGAAAGTACATCTGTCTGTGTTCAGAGCTGAGCTGACCTGACCTGACGATAAGGGCTAGGGAAGTAATCAGGAATAAATCTTGGCAATATTCGTATAAAGTGGCCAGGAACTGGAACTTAATACTGATAATCACAGAGGAAGTTGTTTATCTGGTTTCTATTATCTACCCACAAGTTCTGTGGGAGCTTAGAAGCTGTCTTCTTTGCGGTTACATCCCTTGGACTTAGAACAAGGTATGGCACTTCCTGGATATTTAGTAAACCTTGTCTGAGTAAAGGAACACTGTGTGCCAATCTGGCAATTTCCTTTCATGCGTGCATTTAATAAAGACAAATGCACTACATAGGGCTGGGGTGAGCATCACAAGGAAACCAGTGTGGAGGTCAACTGTGTGCAAAGAGATAATGAGGAGAACCACACAAGTACAGGAGATTGTCACACATCTTCAATGTCTAACAGGGTGACACCAAGGTTGTTTGATGAAGCTTCAAAGAATCATAGTTTATACCTCCCTAAAATTGTACACACACAGTGTGCATGCATGCACCTGAGGTAGGTGGGTGTTGTCAGTTGGGTTGACAATGTTCCAACAAGCATGATAGACTAACAAAAGTCCTAGCACCAATGATGAGAAATCTCCATTCATATTGATGGTCAGGCAGTCTAAGTATCTCCCAAAACAACACAGAATATTGCTGTTGCCTTTGGTTGCCTCCCAGAGGTTGAAGGTAAAGCCCCTATTGCTGAAGACACCACACACTTAGAATACAGGACTGGGATGATCTGAGCAGAATCTGACCTGAAAGCCCCTTCTGGGTGGTTTATGGTACCCTATGGTCTAGCTTCCATGGTGCCAGAAACTACTACGCAAACTGAAAATGGAAGGAAGCCATTAGTAGTCCAACAAGCTGCATGGCCAATGAACTACAATTATCAGCATGACAAGACAACCATAGAGGTGCAATAAGAGGCACTCACGTGTAGGTGGTGACCAACAGCTGTCTAACTAGACTCAACAGACCGGAAATCACATCTAGTACTAGAAACCTAGCCCACCTGTAAGGGCTTGTGAAGTTATGAGCCATTTTGTTAGATGAGCATAATTCCTTTCTAAATCCTTATACCCACACAAAGTGTACCTACCTCCCCTCAACAAAGAAACGCTCTTTACAGCAAACAAAGATAGAGAGTCTTGGAATGAGAATGACCCCTATAAGTTCACAGATTTGAATGTTTGATCACCAGGGAGTGGCACTATTTGAAAGGATTAGGAGGTGTGGCTTTATTGGAGGAAGTATGCTACTGGAAGTAGGTTTTAAAGTTTCAAGGGGCCAAGCCAGTTCAGTGTCACTTGCTCTCCTTTCTGCCTGCAGATCAGATTTAGACTCTCAGTTCCTTCTGCAGCACCATGCCTTCCTGCATGCTATCATGTAGGTGGAGACTGCTCATTTATTTCCTGATTGCTCAGACCTGAATAATCACACAGAAACTATATAAATTACAACACTGTTCAGTCAAAGATTCAGGCATATTTCTAGCTAGCTCTTACATCTTGAATTAACCCATTTCTATTAATCTGTGTATCATCACAAGGCTGTGGCTTACCAGTAAGGTTCTGAAAGACTGGTACCTTTCTCCTTGGCCAGCTACATGGCATCTCCTTGACTCCACTTACTTTATCTCTATATCTCTGTTTTTATTTCCCACCTGGCTTTACTCTACTAAGGCATTGGCAGAAACAGCTCCTTTAATAACCAAAGGTAATAAAACATATTCACAGCATACAAAGGGGAATCCCATATCACTGCCATGCTTCCTGCCAAAGTGACAATGGACTAAACTTTGGAAACTGTAAGACAGTCCCAGTTAAATGTTTTCCTTTATAATAGTTGCCATGGCCATGGTGTCTTTTCACAACAGTAGAACCCTTTCTAACATAGAGACCTTCACAAAAAAAACCATAACAGGACACAATATAGGGATCAATAGGTCATGAGGAACCTAGCCCCAGGATCTACATCATAGCTCCTGACAGTTTAAGGAACATCATGAGAAAAAGAGGATGAAAAGACTTTAAGAGCCAGAATATCAGGAATTCTGTAATGAAATAGTTTTTCCTAGAAATAGTTTAATAAACAAGACTGGAACAATGGCAGTATCAATATACATATTAATGTGGATGGGAAAATTTTCATGGAATCTCACCCAAAACAAAGAACTAAAGCAACTAATGACTGCTGGGAAAAGGAGCATTTGCCTCTACAGGGCTGAGCCCCTCATTTGTCGTCTGACAGAGTGGTCAGCCTTGAAACCATAAACACACCATCAACAAAAATGGATTCAGGATGTTGTATTTATATATTTCTGTATACATATATATGCACGTAACAAGATGAGAATGTTGCACTGATAAAAGGTACCAAAGCACGTGGAGAAACATAGACAAGAATTATGTTTGAATTTAATCCGTAACAGCTAGCTAGTAATAAGCCTGACCATAAGTCAAAGAGTTTATAATCAATATAAACCTTTGTGTGTCTATTTGGCACGGAATGGCTGCAGGACAAAAACTTCCATCTATAAAAGATAAGAATAGGGTGGCTGAGAATAATTGAAGAAAGGACAATGGAGTAACATTCCAGGAAAGATGTGCAAAAAAAAGATACCTGTCCTGCAAGCATGGACCCAACTTTGTTTAGCAGCATATTTCACTAAAAGCATCAATATTCCAGATGCTTCTGCATGAAGTTATGGTACATTAAATTTAACTTTCCAGCTTCCTTCTTCATGCATCCCTGAACCATGTGTTTATTTTTACCTCAGAGCAGAGCATCTGACTCCAGCTGTAAAGGAGGACTGTGCAATTAATACATGGCACAGTATTTCATACCACAGCATCAGAATGCTTGTTTGTGTGGATAGTGACCTTAGCCACAACACAAGGGAAGGAAAATACCTTGTTATGTTGCTGCTCACATAGAAAAGAGTTCTTATGGGAACTCCTGCCATGAAGCCAGGCAGACTTCAGTTCAAGGCTAATACCAGGGAGAAGTGCTTGTGGGAGACCCAGACTTGACTTTCCAGTCAACAGATGTGTGATGTAAGGTCTTCCTCACACACCACTTGAGAAGAATGGACTTAGTATCTAACCTGAAAAGATGATCAATCATTCCATGAAGCCCTCCACTCATAGCTGTTCACTTGCTCATTACCTCATCACCTCAGTGCCATCACCACCACCCTCACTCAAACCTAACTTCTACCTCCAGTAGTGTTAGTAGTGAGAAACTTTTTAAAATTCCAGAGTAGGTAGAGCTAGATTGAGTAGAAAATTTTAGAATATTATAAGGCATAAAATTTGTCACTGATACCCAGTTAGAATTCTTTAATCTTCAGTAAAAATCACTACTTTTGAAATATCAGTATATGTTGAAACAGAAAGTTTGTCAGTGTAAATGTTTCTTTTGGCAAATTTGGAATGGAGTCACTTTGTTTTTGAAATACACATTTTACTTATTTTCTCTGTTTTTAACACTAATTTCTGGTTTATAGAAGAAGGGGGAAATCAAAAACAGCCTAGGGGTATTGTGAACACACCACAAGAAAAGGAAAATATAAAGTATATAAAGGTCTAGACAATATGTGGGGTGATAAGACAGCTCTTCAAACCCAAGTGTGTATTCTTCATCATGCGGCAATTATGCAATTAAAATTGTTAACTAGTCATGAGCAGTGGCAAATTGCTGAACATAAGGATCCAAGATCCCTGGATGATTTCTCTGCTGGCAGAGGCTGGAATTTGCTAGAAACCATGACATCTTCATTGTGAATCTCAACAACAACAGCAATATCTAAACGTGCCCAAACATTCTATTTTTATGAATGTTGTGGTGCCATCATAGGGGGAAACACAAACTACAAAAACACATCCAGTAAGGTACTCACATGCCCACATGTACACATGCACACCCATGAATTCCACATCCATCTGTTGTAAGGAAGCTACTAGTTAGTTCCCAGCTGCTTAGCCCTGAAATAATCACACAGAAACTATATTAGTTAAATCACTGCTTGGCCCACTAGATCTAGCTTCTTATTGGCTAACTCTTACATATTAATTTAACCCATTTATATTAATCTGTGTATCACCATGTGGCAGTGGCTTCCCGGCTAAAGTTCCATCTGGCTCCAGCAGGGCTACATGGCTTCTCTCTGACTCTGTCTTTTCTCTCCCAGCATTCAGTTTAGTTTTCCTCGCCTATCTAAATTCTGCCCTATCAACAGGCCAAGGCAGTTTTCTTTATTAATTAACCAATGGTATTTACAGCACAGGGGAATCCCACATCACTTCCCCTTTTCTGTTTAAATAAAAAGGAAGGTTTTAACTTTAACACAGTAAAATTACATATAACAAAACAGGTATCAAGCAATAATTAGAGTTACAATATTTATACCTACTCTAGAATTGACAGAGACATCATGCTGCCTGGATAGTCACCAAAAGCTCTTCTGTACTGTTGGGGCATCCATCTTCAGCCTACAGGTCCATAGTACCCAGAAGACTTTTCCAGGAAGCAGGAAATTTTAAAGACAGTTCCACCTATATTGGCAGTTTGTTAGTCATTTTCTTCTGTGTACTGCAGAATGTCTTGCAGACTCTTTCATGAAACAAGAACCCCAAATGATCATCTTACCTTTAGGCAAATTCAACAGTCATTTCTTTGTGGGTCCTGCATATCTAGTTCATCAAGCATACCATCAAGTAGACCAGGAAAGAGCAGTTTCTTGCCCAAATGGCTAACAAACTCCATGAAGAGCCGCTTTGATGCCCATCTTCCTCTTGAAGTAATTGGTACTGCCAGGAGCAGATGTGTCTCACTGTCATGAAAAGTCCTAAGTTCTTAAAACATTTCAAATGCCATATTCTGAAGGTCTTTGAAAGATTTGAAGAATATCTATCTAACTGAAATTCATCTCTATACATCTAGAAAATCAAACTAACATGACTACAAGCTTGATTATTATAGATGATTATCTATTAACCTATATTTCTTAATTACACATTACATTTTTAAATGAGCTATACAAATACAATACCTTAGTCAAGAGTCGAAATATACATATAACAAAATTTACCATAAATTTGTATCAATAAATCAAGATCCATACCAATGCAAACTATCCATCTCTATAGCATATTCCCCTTTAAATATAAACAAACATTTATGAAAAGTATTTGGGAATTGGAGCGTAGTTCTCTAGACTTCTTCCTGCTGACTGGGGCACTGTTAATCAGGTCTTTCATGGTATATCCTGTGTGCTAGGTTCACCTCAGTCAGCAGTTAGGTGAAGTAATTTTGGGGGGAGGAGGTGTTCACAGTAACTTTTCAGGAGACCTTGGTGCACCAAACCATATTAGTCTTGAAAGAATCCACAGGTTCTCATCTTCTGTGGAAACAAAAGAAGAACCTCTTTTCCAAAGCAATATATCCTTAGACTCAAATTTTGGAATCAAGATACTTTTATGTTGGTTTAACTTAGCAGTCCATACAATGAAATGTCTCTCTCTACTTAACTCATTCACAGTCAAAAAGATTCCAAGAAAACACAATAATATACATAATCCAGACTCTTTGTGAATTTTCCATCTTTACGTGGCTTATTTTTATTATCTTTATTCCTTTAATCTATGACTGTCTATACTCTGTCTCTTTAAAGACTTTGTTTATTTTTTTTCTAAATGATTTATTTCTTTTATGACTCTCTATACTCTTTATCTTCTCTCTCCCATGCCTATATACATTTTTAAACACACTGCGACCCATTTAGAGGTCTTTTATGTCTGAATCTCTCCTATTATGCAGTTGTAATTCTTTTCTGTCCAGGAGTGCTTCTTAAAATGCTAAGCACTTCTTAAGAATCTAAACTGTGGCATTACTAGGGTATATATGGCACTGCCTGCTTGTCCTGCACAGTCCAACATGGTGGAAGTCTGTTCACTGCCTCTGCAAGCCGTGCACATTGCCCCAGTTCCAGGTATGCAGTGGGGCTATGTTGAGCCATTAAGCAGTTTGTAACATGCTGCTTACAAATCCCACTTAAATGCTTGGTCTCCTGAAAGAGCCATAGTTCGTCATGCTGGCAGCACAGCTCAAGAAGCTGCCATTTCAAAATGGCAAGGCTTTTATTCTGCTATTGCTGAATCAGGAAGACCTCTGTTAAAGGGGCTGGAGCATGTCGCTATCAAACAGCCAGGAGCTGTGTTAAACTCTGCATTTTTGTGTCTAGGATTTGGTTTTAAGCTTTCTCTGGTTTTACGTGGATTTAGTCAGCCACATTGGTGCCAATTTGTTATTAGAGGAGACCTCTTATTTGTCCCCAGCTGTTCAGATTCCAGAAATAATTACACAGAAACTGTATTAATTAAAACACTGCTTGGCCCATTAGCTCTAGCTTCTTATTGGCTAACTCTTACATCTTAATTTAACCCATCTCCATTAATCTGTGCATCACCATGAGGTTGTGGCTTACCGGCTAAAGTTCCAGTATCTGTCTCTTGAGGGGCTACATGGCTTTTCTCCAACTCTGCCTTCTCTCTCCCAGCATTCAGTATAGCTCCCTGCCTATCTAAGTTCTGCCCTATCAACAGGCCAAGGCAGTTTTCTTCATTAATTAACCAGTTGTGTTCACAGCATACAGAGGGGAATCCCACATCATCCATCCAAGCACACAAGATGAATTCACCCTGCTTTTGAATACTTTATCTAAAGTAAGGGAACGGCCAGCACAGAGTCTTAAGGAATTTGTTACATTTTGCTTTCCATGTTTGGGATTGCATAAATTTACAATTAAAAGACATCATTTTATAATTTCAAATGAGCAAAGCTTATTTGACAAATAAATCTACATAAATAATGTCAAACCAACTTAAAGTGATTTATTAGAAAGATGACACAAAAAGAAACAAGACACTGATGAGACACTCTCTAACCAGAGACACGTTCCCATTGCTTAGGACTCCAAGAAATTTAGTCCACAGTTTAGGCAATTATGACATGTGAGCCCCTGCTAAAGACCCACAAACCCTAAAGTGTTTAATCCTTTCACAAAATCTGTGAGCTTAGCATGATTAGGCTCATTTTCCTAGGAGGAGTTGAAAGCCAGGGGAGATTAAAGATTCTCTTGAAAGCCATATCCATAGAAGAGTAGACTCCTGTTTGCAGGGATCTCAGCTATCAGACTCCTCAACCCATAAGCTTCATCAACAGAAGAGTAGACTCCTGTTTGCAGGGACCTCAGCTCTCAAACCCCTCAACCCATAGGCTTCATCAACAGAAGAGTAGACTCCTGTTTGCAGGGATCTCTGCTCTCAGACCCCTCAACCCATAGGCTTCATCAACAGAAGAGTAGACTCCTGTTTGCAGGGATCTCAGCTCTCAGACCCCTAAACCTATGTGTTTTTCCTCACAAACCTTACATTTAGCAGGAGAAAGCTGTTATTCATTAGCAAATTTTTATGAAGCACTGAGAGTTCAAAGCAAAAAAAAAAAAATCATCAGTGATCAGCGTTCCAACAGGGAACTCAAATGCTGATTAATCACTCACTCAACACATTATCAAAAATTGTTACTTTATGCCAACAAGCACTTTATGTACCTAAACCTTGCCAAAAGCAATCACAGGAGACAGTGGGGTGCAGAAGGTGGAAAGAATCATAAAGCCTCCATCTCTATAAAGCTGCTGGAGCAGCCAGAGTGAATTAACCCTTCGATGGACTGACTGTGGGTTAAGTGGTTACACGTTGGCCTCCCTAAGGGCAAGAGCTTTCAGCTTTGTTTCTGCTGTGTATTCTCCACAGAACAGCACCAAGTGGCCTCTTCAGCCTTCAACTGCACATGCTGCTGATGGTACAGTCTGATTTGATGAGTGACTTTCTCCTTGCTTAGGGTTTTTTAATTTATTTGTTTGTTTGTTGCTGTAATGAAACACCATGACCAAAAAGCAAGTTGGAGAGAAAAGGGTCTATTTGGCTTACACTTCCATATCACTGTTCATTGGAGGAAGTCAGGACAGGAACTCAAACAGGGCAGGAGGCAAGAACTGATGCAGAGACCATGGAGGAGTGTTGCTTTCTGTTTTGCTCACCATGGCTTGCTCAGTATACTCTTCTTACTGAACCCAGGACCACCAGTCTGGGCATAGCACTATCCACAATAGGCTAGGCCCTTCCCTATAAAATCGTTACTTAAGAAAATGCCCTACAGGCTTGCCTACACCCCAGCCTTAAAGAGGCATTTTTTCAGTTGAGGTTCCTTCCTCCCAAATGAACTTAGCTTGTGTCAAGTTGACATAAAATGATCCAGCACATTCTTTGCCACGAAAGTGGCAGATACCTGATCCAAAGTCATCTATGTAAACACATGAAAGTAGAAAGCCCAGAATACAACTTGAGTCAGAAACTTAAACCTCTCAGTAGGATTAACCTCATCTACATGTTCTGCCTTTATTTCTTCTCCAGGAGCCTTTTCTAGATGGTGAATATAAAAAGCTTTAATAGCAGCAGCTCTAAACCTGTGGGCCGTGACCCCTGTGAAGTCAAATGACCCTTTCTCAGGGCTTGTTAAGACCATCAGAAATCATAGATATTTACATTAGAATTCATAACAGTAGCAAAATTACAGTTATGAAGTAGCAAGGAAAATAATTTTATGGTTGGAAGTCACAGCCACATGAGGAACTATGAACCTCTGGGCCAGAGTCTCACGCACCCATCAAAGATCAAGAACAAAACAGAGGACAGATCCTTTGTAGTTTCCATGTGAAACGTGTCTCCCTCAGATGTTCCTGTGCTGAAGGCCTGCTCCCTGGGTGATGGGTTCAATCACTGAAAAGGAACTCAGTCAACAGAGCTCAGACCTAATCCATGTGTCAATCCGCAGATGGAAACGTACTGATAGCGTCATTGGGAGGTAAATGAAATACTCAGAGGCAGAACCTAAGTGGATGAAATGAGTTGCTAGAGGCATGTTCTGGGGGAACCTATATCTTATCTGGGCCCTTCCTCTGTCTTCTTCTGTTTCCATGAGGCCATAAGCTCCTTTCCATGACATGATACCTCACCGTATCACAAGACCAATGGAGACATGTGACCTCTGAGACCCTAAGCCAGGATAAATTCTTCTGATTACCACACTCATAGTCCTGAGACAAAGCATGACCAAGTCACCCTAAGTTGCATGCCTTCCCCAGGAATAGGTACTATGGTTACAAAGGTATAGCAGTTAGCTCATGTCTAGTAACATGTTGGAGCCAAAGTTGGAGCCAACAGAGATTATGTGGTTCTTGGAAGGTGCTTTGTTTCCACATAAAAGCCAAGCAAGCTATGGTATGCAGAATGATGGAGACCCACACTGAAGGGAAGCATCCTATATGTGGCTCAGCTCAGGTATGTTGGTGCTTCCCCCAGAGTCTTGAGTATGCAAGGAGATTCTATCCAGAAAACAACAAAAATACTAAAGACTTAAAGATAATGCTAAAAGAGACCTGGGACTGGGAGCATGCCTCAGTAGGTAAAGTGCTCACTGTGCATGGATAAGGACCTGGGTTCACATCCCCAGAACCTATACAAAATCTGGGCTTAGCTATGGAGCCATGGACAGGCAATCCCCAGAACTCATTGGCCAGGCAGTCTCTCGGTTCAGCGAGATATTCTGTCTCAAAATAATGTGGAATGTGGTAAAGGAAGACACCAATATCAACAGCTGACCTCTACATATGTACTCCTGGGCAAGCACATATTTACACATACAATTGTGATACACGTGGGTTGGGGGGGGTCATGGCTGAGAACACCACAGGCTATTGGCTTCTCAGTCCTCACTCTCTGATAAAAGTTGGCATCAGTTTTCTTTTCTTATCGCCATCTTCTAAAACTTTTAGAGAGCTTAGCCTTCAAATGCAAAGTATTTCATCTGAAGGATAAATTTCTTGACAATATTTTTAAGATTCTATTTCAATATGTGCAGATGTGTGTCTGTATGCATGTATAAAGATGTCAGCAGAGGCCAGAAGAGGGCATGAGATATCCTGGAGCCGGAATGATAGGCAGCTGGGAGCCGCACAACACAGGTGCTGGGAACTGAACTCTGTGAGAGCAGCTTGTATTGTCACTGATGGCCTCTCTCTCCAGTCCATGTTGTCACAGGATTAACCAGAAAGACAGTGCTTCCACCTGCATAATACTAACAGATGACTGTGTTTGATAAAATGTATTCTGTTTTAGGGCTAGCAATTTTATATAAATATGATTATGAGTTTATCTTTTGATTCAATTATTCTCACCACACAGATGAAATGCAAAACTAGGATGTGTTTATTTCAAACAATAGACAGAGAAAAGCAAAGGGGCCCCTCAGGACTAAGCACACGGCCACCTGTGCATTGTTCTCCAAATCTAGACCTTCAAGCACCATTTACACCAGTAATAGCGTCAAAGAAAAAGGCCAGCACTCAGGTACCATTGCCAGAATTATCTTTCCATGGGATGTAGCCCATCACCACATAACCCCAAACAAATGAAGATCAAAAGGCAGAGATCACACAAAGAAACTCTGTGCTCACTCTAACCGGAGATCATTTCCTTCCTGGATTTACAACAGCCCGCTACTTTAGATGTGCTCTTATTCCGTGATGAGAATGAACAGTTCTGGGCTAGGCCTTCTCACAGTTGCTCTCTTTTCTCTGGGCTGGGAAGAGGGCGCAGTGGTTAAATTGCCTGTTGGAAAAGCACCAGGGCTTTGCCCACCCCCCAGCACCCATATGAAAAGCTAAGTGTGATGGTGCCTGTAATCCCAGCCCTGGGGTGGGGTCGTGGAAAAGAGACAGGCTTATCCCTGAAGCTCATTGGCCAGATAGCTGTAACATGAGGGCCTGCTTGTTGGGGGTTTCTGTCCTCCCACCAGGTCCCACAGCTGTTTAGCTCCAAACAAAATTACACAGAGGTCTCCATATATTATAAACTGATTGACCCATTAGCTCAGGCTTCGTATTAGCTCTTATAACTTATATTAACCCATTATTCTAGTATATGTTAGACACATGGTTCAGTACCTTTTTCAGTGGGGCAGGTCACATTCTTGCTTCTTCTGTGTCTGGATAGGAAAGAGCTTCCTTCTTCCCAGAATACTCCTGTTCTCATTGCCATGCCTCTACTTCCTGTCTGGTTGTCCTGCCTATACTTCCTGCCTGGCTACTGGCCAATCGGCATTTATTTAAAACATAATTGACCGAATACAAAATTGTCCCGCACCAGATAGCCTAGCCAAATAAATGAGTGGTGGGTTCACCTAGAGACCCTGTCCCAAAATGGAAAGGTGGGACGCAGTCAAGGAAGAGCATGCACGCACCCATATGTACACATGTCCACTTGCACACATGCATATACTTATTATACAAGCACATGCACCATGCTCACACACACGCACACAAAGGGAACATTCTTCTCATTCTGCAAGTCCCATAAATCAAGACTCTCATAACTGTTAATTAAGTAAGGTCACTTTCTAATGGTGAGGCCACCCCTCACCCTCAATGGGATGCTAACCCTGGTGACTGGCCACCACCTCACCGCTTCCCCAGATTCTTCCTGAGCCCTTACTCCAGGCACCTGCCTCTCCTACTCATGCAGGGAGCTTTATCTTTGAGGAAAGCAAGGCTGACTGTTCTCGTGTGTGTGTGTGTGTGTGTGTGTGTGTGTGTGTGTGTGTGTGTGCATGTGTGTAGTCACGCATGCACATTCATGAGCATGTGGCTACCCGGTAAGGGTGCATGTGTGTGTACAGGCCAGAGGTCAGCCTCTTGTGTTTTTCCCTCAGGATCCACTCACCTTCATTTTTGAGACAGGGTCTTCTCAAGAACCATGAACTTAGCAATTAGGCAAGACTGCCTCCCAGTGAGCCCTGGATATCCACCTGTTTCTGCCTCCTAGAGTTGGGATTAGAAGCAAGCACCACCACACCACTCTTTTCTTAGGTTTTAAGAATCGAACTCCGGACCATCTATGTACTGATTTATTTTCTTTCCAAATAAACTCCATTAGGATCCCCTGTGAAATTATTTTAGATTTTCCAGTGAAGCGGCCCACAACTCTTTCATCTGGCCTTGGTGTCTATAAATGGGATTCCAGGGTATATATCTCTGATATGGACAAGGAGTAGAATAAAGCAATATAACTGTCAAGAGTTCCTGCCTGAGTGATCTGTCACGGGACTCTGGGGCCTGTATATTAATATCAATACAAGCTTCAGGTATTAATATCTCAAGGGTACCCGGAAGGTTCTTGCCTCAGACTTCCCTGCAATCCTGCCAGGAGCCCTGCCTATTTATATTGTGTTTGACCTGAGTCCAAGCCACTGATGAGGATTTTGTCCACACAGACACCGTAGTCTAGCTAAGGTCTCTCTAGATTTCTCCAGGCTCCCCCGCAGCAAGCTTACCCCTTCCTGCAGAAGTGGGTCAGCCTGAGTCCCACTTCAGACGTAGCTATCCTGGTGCTGAATCACTCCTATGAGGATCTCACTGGCTTACCCCACAGCCTTCACTCTGAACAACTTCTACTGTCTTCTTCCATTCTCTCAAGCATCCTTGTCCCAGGAAGGGGCTTTCCTCCCCCACATTGTCTCTTGGTATGACAGTTAGTTTTACATTAAGCTTGACTGGACTGAAAAATATCCATGTAGTTAGTAATACATCATTTCTAAGTGTCTCATAGGGCATTTCTAGAAGAGATAGCATTTGAATCATCAAGCTGGGTGAAGAATACCCCGCCCCAGGGTAGGCGTGTCTCACCTATTGGGTTCATGTAGGATCCAGACAGAACAGAAAGGCAGAGGGCAAATCCACTTCTCACGCCATCATCTCAGATCCTTGGCATTGGGGCTCCTGTTCCCAAACTTAGGACTGAAGGATTTACGCCACAGCTTCTCCCCACTCCACATCCCCGGTTCTCAGGCTCTTTGCATGTGGACAGCAGCATTTCCCCAGCTTGCACATGGCAAGGGAGGGGACTTCCAGCCTCTGTAGTCATGACCCCCAATGAATTGTCCAAAGTCTCATAGAGAACGGTGCATCTCTTGATGCATAACCACTGCTGCAGGTGGATGTACAGACATGCACCCTGGCACTCTCTTCACTGAGGGTCTGAAGTTTTTCTTCACAGGACCACTTTTAACCTAAGAAATGTTTCCCTGGCTTTGAAGACATAAATATATAAAACAGATACTTAAGGAAAACATCTGATGATAATAAATCATAAAGAAATTTGTTTTAAGATGATTATTCTTTGGTACACATATAATTTTACTGTTGATTTTATAGATGAATCTACTTTGCATATTCACGAGAAGGGTCTTCTTGTTTATTTTTACATAAAGTATCAATCTGGGCTGAATATTTGATCTACAGGAGGCAGAGCACCTTCAAGGTTTTCAGGGTTGATTAATATCAGGGTTTTATAGTTGTTAATATTGAGAGGACAAGTTCTTTCAAATGCACAGAACAAAGTAACACAAGTATGTTTAATAATATTTCAAAAATTGTCAGAAATCCTACCCTAATTCTAAGACAATACTTTATGAAAAAATACCTTATGAAATTAGAGTCATCAACCCCAACGATCACTTTGAAGATCAAGTATTCTATACAGTACGGTCCTAAAATGTAGCCAAAACATACATGTTGGGAGTTTTCCAAAATTAGGCCATTGCATTTGTATTAGAACAGAGGAGTTGGCATGTGCAGAAGAGCGCAGCAATCCATCGCCCACCACAGCCCTGAAACTGAGAGCTGAGGAGCCACAGGCAGTGCTGGTGGGTGCGAGGTGGGGTGGAGGTGTGTGCAGGCAAAGTGAGCATGCTGTTTAGAACCAAGGCTGTCAGAAGTCACCCTGTCACACAAGCACACACTGTTAGCAAACCCTTCAGCTTCATCGTTTGATCTTGATTCACCTGTGGTTGTTGTGTGTTCAGAAACCTCTCAGTCTGTCAAATCCATCATGGCTCCCACATTCAGTTACGTCACCACCTTTGGGGTCAGGAAGCTATGTGTTGGGGAGCCCAGGCTATCACATGGAGCAAAGCTTTTGACTGGCACCAGCACATGGAAAACTGCTGCCTTATGAACCACATCATGGGGGTAATGAGTTTTGTCGTTGATGACTTTCTGTTCTGTTTTGCTTGAAATGATATCTTGCTGTGTAACCTAAGATGACCTCAAGCTATCATAGCAATCCTCCTGCCTCACTCCCATGCCCAGCTCACCATGATTCTTTAGTTCTTCATTTTTGTCCCAGTCCTCTGTGGCCAAAGCTTAAGCTTCTGTTCTGGGTTGGATAGGAAATGGCCCCCAAAGGTGGGTTCAGAGGAAGTGCTGTGGGGCAGTGATGGGTTCATGGGGGCTTTGACCTTCATGATTGGTCAATCAAAGGATGGATTCATAACTGAAGGCTGTTCCTAGAAGCTGCTGGAAATTAGAAAGTGGAGCCTGGTTGGGGAAAAAGAGTTGGTGGAGGAATGCCATTAAGCAGTACAACTTGCCCTGGTTTCTTCCTGTCTGTGCCCCTTTGCTTCCTGTTATCATGAGGTGAGCCACCTTGCTGTAATGTACCCCTCCACCATGGTGTCCTACTTCACTGGGATTCAGGAACAAAAGAGCAAACCATGAGTCACAATCAATATTCCCCGGTGTTTATCATCAATAAATACCTCAACACAGTAATGCAAGTCTAACATGGCTTCAGAAAGCAACCTCAGCATCCAGAAACACTCTCCATCAGTCACCCTCCAAGTTTCTTAAGCAACAATACACACGCCAAGGTGTCTGGCATGCCAAATACCAAGTACCGTCTAATGAAATCTCTTACATCAACTTCAGAAGAACACAGTGGCTTTTGCTTAATTGCCTTTTCTATATTTCAATACAAACAACCACCATTTCTTGAGTAACAGACGTTGGCCCATTGTTTGAATCAACATAATTAACATTCATTTACCTTATTAGTCCCATCTTACAGGTCAGGACACTGTAACATGGAGAAATGAGAGTAACTTCCACAGACTTACAGAGCTGACAGATGGTAAGACCAAAATCCACATCCTCATCCCAGGATGAGCTTATCTGAGATCCATCTGCTACTCACACATGGACTTTAGACAACCAAGAGAGCTGGACCTAGAAGTCATGGGGCCATGGAGGCGAAGCTGCCACAGAAGACAGGTTGGGTACTAATGTCCCACTTCCTGTTTCCTGCGCAGTTCTTCGGGCTCTCCTCCCCCACCCCACCCCCCACCTTGGGAGCTGCATCTGCCCTGTGGTATGATGGATGCTAACTTTCAGTGAACTTTGAGAGACAATCATCATTCACAAGTACAGTTCTCAGAAGTCCCCAGATTCTAGTGAAAAACAGGAAGTGGACACAGGTGGATTCATGATTGGCAACCACGATGCGGATTGGTTCACCTGTGTTGTAGGAAGACAGGGAAGTTCAGATATTTGGCACACTCTGACTTTCAACTCTAGGGCACTGTCCATGTGGGCGGTCATGGCCTTGGCCTTGGTTCTGAGGAGCACCTGATGTCCCAAGATGGAGCAGTTCAGTTAAGACATGGGGAACTGGCCTAGGGAAGGGCGTCTTCCTCATGGGAAACCAGTGCTGAAGGTTAGAAAGCATCTATATCTACCTGTATACTGTCCCCTCGACCACTCTGATGTATATAGAGAAAGCAGAATTCCCCATAACATGCAAATCAAGTCAGAGAGTCTGACTTCCTGCTCTGAGGTCCCTCTGCACATAACGAGCACAGCAATCACAGTTGGTCAAGATATACTGTATCCAGCTCACTAGAACTTAAGACTAAAATAGAACTGAGAACCACAGTCCTGTGGTAAAGATTAAGAGTGGAGGACCAAACTTCATGCAGAAGTCTGACTGATTAATGGGTACCAGGAATTGCAGCTCAGCTTTAGGAGACTCGGTAGTTAACAAATGTCAACGTTTATTGGCGGGAACAAAGTTATGGGGAAAGGACATAAGATAGAATCGGCAAGAAGAATTTAGTGTGAGGCAGGAACTTACACAGTGCCAATAAATCAAAGGAGTGTACTGAGAGGAAACCCCACAAGAAGTTCAAGCAGACCCATTAATAGGGAATGAAGGACCAGAAGGCAGAATAATTGAGTTATCCCAGAGAGGAAATCACATGTAAAGATGAATCTGCAGCACTGTCCTGCCTGATAGAGTGAGGGACGTGAGGAGAAAGCTGCTCAGAGGGTGGAGGATGCAGAGGAGTGGGAACTGTTCCAGCGAGCTACACCCCACGTTCTCCACAATTACACTCATGTTCCAGTGAGCTACCCCCCACCTTCTCCACAATTACACTCATGTTCCAGGGAGCTACACCCCACCTTCTCCACAATTACACTCATGTTCTAGCGAGCTACACCCCACCTTCTCAATGACTCCACTCCTCAGATGAATCTTTATTACTAGGCAATAAAACTTACTTTGCTTTACTTTCTTCTGTTTAACTCAGGGCCTCATGGAGTCCAGGTGGTCTCAAATTCTCTATGTAGCAGAGAATGACCATGAACTCCTGATCCTCCTGCCTTCACCTCCCCAGAGCTGACACTGTAGCCATGCGTTAAGATGCCTGATTTGCACAGCACTGGGGACTAAATCCAGGGCTTCAAGGATGCTAGGCAAGCACTCTCCTAACAGCTTTGTATATCCCGCCCCCAGATTTCTATTGGCAGCGCAGCATCAACTAAGCAGACCGTAAGTTGGACATAGAATGACATCCTATCGCTGACTCCGTAGAGGAGCAAGTGTAAGGCCATGAAAGTAGAGAGGAACCTGATTTACATGGAGGATTTATTTGATGAAATACTAAGACCCAAGGAAGAGCTAAGCAGAAGGAGAGAGGTCCCTGAGTGAACTGGCAAGGGGTTGAACCTGTCCAGGGTGGTGCCTAGTGATAGCTAGGTCATAAGGAGTGTCCTGGTTTGTTTTCTGTTGCTACCAGAAAACATTTTAAGAAATTCAACTTATGTCAGCTTAAAGGTCACAGTCGATCATTGATGGGAGCCAGGCAGAAGCTCAAGAGGGGAGCTTGAAGGAAGAATAGTGTGTACCAGCTTCTTCTCTGTGCCTTGTTCAGGTGCCTTCCTTATACAGTTCGGCTGTGATGGGCAATCTTGGTTGTCCAACTTGACCACAGTAAGTAGTACACAAGTAAAAAAAAAAAACCAAAAATTAAAAAAAAACTATTAGTTAGCTTAAAGTCCTTGCTTAGTAATGTATTGAGAGAAAAAAATGGAAAATGGGGTTATGTTATTTTCCCATGGCTGCTGTAATAAAGCACCATAGATGAGGTTTCATCAGCAACACTTATTTACTGTCTCAAAACTCTGGAATCTGGAAGCCAACGTCAGGGAGGACAGGGTCGGGTCCTCCAGAAGCCCATGAAGAAGCTCTGCTGTGTGCCTCCTGGCTCCTGCGGTTTCATCGCAAGCCTTTGCGTCTTGGTCTGCGCGCATCACCAGACAGCTGTTTTCCTCTCCAGGGCCTTCTGTGCAATCCTTCCTCACACCTGCTTCTCCATCCTCCTGTTTTCCTAAGAACAGCAGTCATTTCAGACGATTCACTGGAGAACCTGGGCACGGAATCCTCTTCCTCATGACTTCCCTGTAACCTCTTCGGTTCTGCAAAGGCCCGACATCTAGGAAATGTTGCATCTGAAGGTAGGAAGGATTCTGATTCCAACATATTACTCGGGAGACAAAGTTCACCTTAAAAGATGGGAATAGGGGCCGGGCGGTAGTGGCATATGCCTTTAATCCCAGCACTCGGGAGGCAGAGGCAGGAGGATCTCTGTGAGTTCCAGGCCAGCCTGGTCTACAAGAGCTAGTTCTAGGACAGGCTCCCAAAGCTACAGAGAAACCTTGTCTCGAAAAACAAACAAACAAAGATGGGAACAGTGTACTTGAGACTACTTGACTTTAGTCACCTCCAACATCATTGTGCACACCCAGACCTGTACATCATTGTGCACACCCAGACCTGTATATCATTTGTGCACACCTGAACCTGTGCATCTTTGCACACACCCAGACCTGTGCATCATTGTGCACACCTGAACCTGTGCAACATTGTGCACACCTGGACCTGTGCATCATTGTGCATAGTTGGACCTGTGCATCTTTGCACACACCCAGACCTGTGCATCATTGATCATACCCAGACCTGCAGAACTAGAACATCTGGAAAATGTCTTAGAACCTTCCTTCCACTGTGTTGTATAGTTTAACCCACTCACTGAACCCTCGGTTGTCTTCCTCCCGCTGTGTCCCTCTGTCCAGGGCCCACAGACAGCCAATGACTTTTACCTCCACAGCTGGAATTTAGTCTTGAAGGTCTGCTGCAGCGGTTACCTTCTGAGTCCACGAGTCCCCCACGTGGGCTCGTGCCTCTGCTTCCCATGGAGCATTCTGAGTCATTCATATTACCACCTCCCTGTCTCTAAGGTTCATCACTCTGTCCTTCAGAGAGACTTGGGGTCTGGGGTCCGTGCTGAGGACAGGAATCCCTATGGCAATCTATAGCACTTGTTTATCCATGCCAGCTTCTTCTGAGGAAGGGACCTGGGTGCGGGATGGGTTCAGAGTCTATGACTGCCCCACTGCCTCTGGCCTTTCACAGTCTCACAGACTCACTGCTATCTTTACTCAGCAACACTGCCCCTCAGGGTCAAATTCAGATCCCTCTCTGAGCTGGAGAAGGAAGCCCTGCTTGGATGCATGAAGCTCCTTGTACATCAAATTTCTGTGCTCCAAGAGTCTCTGCCGAGGCACAGAATCCAGGAGTCACAGCCGAGGCTGTGCTGCATGAGCAGCTGCCCTCCAGGCTCCCAGCAAAGAAGAGAATGTGGAAAACTTGACCAGGAGAAGAGAAGCTCTGCTGAGCCACCCCAGAAGTCGCTCCCCACTGGATCGTGTGCCTAACCTTGAAGAAACGTAGCAAACACATAACAAACTTGCATTCTTTCCCAAAATAAAAATTCATTATAGTGGAAGAGTGCATTTAAATCTGAGATATGTGTGGTATAGATTGTAGCCATTCATTCAAAGACACCTCGTTCATATGAACCTTGAAAGTGCTGGTCCAGGACACTTGAATAATAAAATAATCACCACACAGTTTAAAAGGTATTCACCAGCAGAATTTCCCATGGGCTCTGATGCCTGCAGAGAAGCTACCTAGTGCTTCGTCAGGTTTTCTTCGCCAACTTCTTCAACCCTATGGTAACCTTGATTCATGCACCAAACCTTGGGTCCTTTTCTTTGGGACTAAGGCAAACTTGGCCCTTGTGAAATTAACTTTTATTCCAAATAATCAATGTCCCGCTGAGTCAAGGAGGGCATTTGTCTAATTGTTTTATTGCTCCTTAGATTTATAATTTTCCAAAAGTGGTGGGAGAGCCACCCATCCCGAGACTGTTTTGTTCCTGGTATGTGCCCTCAGTGTGCTTGTGCCAAACAAAAACTTCAACATAAGCATACGTGGGGGTTTTTATCTAGGAGGTAGCAAAGGGACTTCAGATGCTTTATCTCTTGGGGATTGGCCTAATAAGAGTGTTTAGCCCACCCGAAGTTCACTTCAAAGTGATGAGATAAAGAAGTACCAAAGGCATTTGGGACATCTACACAGTGCCAACACAGGGGAAGCCACAGTGCCAGGCAGATCTCCATCCTCCAGGTTTCTCCACACAGCCCAATCTGCTGTAGCTATCAGCCCCAAGTGGCTTTGGTCCCGAGAGTCTCCCAGGTGGCCTCCTCATTGCCCACTCCCTGCCTCAGGGATCCTGGGCTTCCCATTGGTCCTGGAGCACTGCACCATTTAGGCTCCTGTACAGCTAAATGAGGTTTCGACTCCCTGTTGCCCTGGTCATGTTCTGCGCAGAGTAGATACTGGGCTCCAGCTCAGGAGGCGTGGGGCCATAAATCATAAGTGTCAGAATCTTTTCAAGTTAAATCCCTCAGTTCCCTGCCCCTCATTCACAGCAGGCTCTGGGAGCGTCGATTATGGAAATGCCTTCAGTCAAGATTAGAGTTTCATTTGCTTATTCATTCAGTTTCCGGACCTGTGTTGCAATAACTATTTAGGAATCATCTTGCAAGACACTACTTAGGTGCCATTTCCTAATATAAAGGGACTTTGGAAAGCAAATATGAGTGATATATGTGTACATATTTTTGCAGGAGGAATTTTCTGAGAATGTATCAGTTGACAAAATTTTTAATTACTAATGCTGACAAAATTGAAAAGTAACCTGGTTTCAAATAATATTCCTACAACCCAGCTACAAAGATAACCGAGAAAGGAACACAGTATGGTGTTCTGTCCCCATTGTCAACTGTCGCTTCCCAAGCCTTTAAATCCCCATGTCCTAATCCTTGCAGCTTGGGGCTGCCTCATAAACTCTCCCCATAATGAACATTTTATTTAAGCCATTTTTAGAGATTAGAACATGAGTTCATTTCCTTCTACTTCTCATTTATGTTCCTTTTAATCCCTTCATTCTAGAAACCTAATTGCTATTTTGCTAGGCCCCAAGCAGCTAACCTAAGCCTTCTTTAAGCATTCTTTAGTAATTTTCCTTTAGTTATTGACTACATTTTCTCTTTAGTCAGCTAAACAAAACTTTCAGGGTATTTCTTGGGCAAATAAAACTTTTCAGATTTTTTTTTCACTGCCATTGTTACAACTGGAAAAAGAATCTCACTGAATCATTCCCTCTCCTAGGGCACACAACGGGATGATTGGCACCATCATTAGGAAGCATTTTCTTATCTTGAACAAAACACTCAGCATTATATTTGATACAAAACCAAATGGGCACGCAGTGTGTGCTCTTTGTTTTACCCCATCTTGACAGAGTGGGTTTTGATCACAGGTTTGGGCACCGCCGCTGTCCCTTTAGACCAGAGTCCTCAGCGGGGCTCTTAGCTGCATAATGCATGGGTCTGTTTCATGGGCACACTTGTTATGGTCACACCAGCTGCCAAGAAAACAGGCCCGGAGAACCACCAAGGTGACGACCTAAGTGACAATTCCACCCAAGGCACAGCCTTTCGATTATTTACCTATTGACCCCTGTGACAAAAATAGTTCAAAGGTGCCAATGAGATCAGGGTTTTTGTCTTAAGAATCCAGCCACATTGGCACATATGCATCTATAAACCAACTGTGTCATGAATGGGTGTTAGGACATGTGTGCACAATCAGTATTTGTAACGTGTGAATGGGGATTAGGACATGTGTGCACAATCAGTATTTGTAACGTGTGAACAGGGATTAGGACATGTGTGCACAATCAGTATTTGTAACGTGTGAACGGGGATTAGGACATGTGTGCACAATCAGTATTTGTAACGTGTGAACGGGGATTAGGACATGTGTGCACAATCAGTATTTGTAACAACAGAGGGCTCTGTATCTGGTGCTTCTAAAAGGAAAAAACATGAATTTGACCAGGCAAAAAATACTTAACTTCATGAAAAATAGCCATGGCAGGGAATGGGGGGGGGCGCACAGGAGGGCGTGTACTGTGAGAATGGCTGGATGATGGTGTCATTCCATGGGTAACCCTAGTGATTCAGTTCTCACTTCACCCACAATTAAGGAAGCTCACTGTCACCCTGTATCACAAAGAGAAAGTGTGACCCTACCAATACTCAAAATCCAACCCCCTTCGATAGCATCATAGCTACATCCAACAAGCATTCCTGAATCTTGATTTTTTTAAAAAAACAAAACAAAACAAAAAAAAACGTTTTTTTTTTTCATTTCAACTTCAGACTTGAGGTTACACTGACCTCTCTTCTGAATAAGTGTACTAGGAACCTATCGGAGGCCTGAGAGGGGCACCTAGACCTAGTGACCATTTCTTGCCCTGCACTAACCACAACCAGCTCATGAGACCAAGGAGAGGGGAAAGGTCATCACTTGCAGACAATTGCCTGTTCAAATAACTCACTGGTCACTTTTCCATAGAGATAGGAGTGACTCTCCGTGCCCAAGACAATCAAAACCTAACAAGTTTACACATCTTAATCCATTTTCTATTGCTATCACAAAACACCAAGACCAGGTAATTTGTAAATAATAGATGTCAAATGAAGACTAGCGGGGCTGGATCAGTAAGTATTTCTTATACAAGTAGGAGGAGATGAATCCAGTCCCCAGCAGTCATGGAAAAAGAGAGGCACAGCATTCTGTGACTGTAGTTTCAGCCTTCAGAAGATGGAAATGGGAAGATCGCTGGCCTTGCTGGCCAGCCAGCCTGGCCAGACCCGTAGGCTCCAGGTTCAGTGAGAGACCCTGTCTCAAAAAGGAAGACGGAGAGTGAGTGAGGAAACACATCACATGCTGACCTCTGGCTTCCACATGCACACTGGCAAGAGCACATGCACCTGTTTACATGGGTAAATGAACACAAACACACACACACACACACACACACACACAAAGAAAGAGAGACAGACAGACAGAGGGAGGGAGGGAGAGAGAGAGAGAGAACAGGTGCTAATTCAGCTTGTGGCTCTGAAGGCTTGAGGGAAAGTCCAGGATCACAGACCCAGCATCAGTTCGACTTCTGGTGAGGCCCTTCATATTTCATCGTATCATGGCAGAGAGCATCAAGAGCGGGAACATTAGCTTGCCCATCTTGTCCTCGGCTTACCAAGCCGCTAGGGCCATCATGGGGAGCCCCACCCCCACAGCTTAATCTAATCTCACCTATCCCTCAAAAGCCCCTCCTCCGAGTATCATTAAATATGATTTGGGAGATTTCAACCCGTGAACTTTTGAGAAACATATGCAAACCAAGCATGGTCAATATCTCTGCCACAAGTTGTAAAGGGAATTTGCCACCATCACATATTATGAAATAGTGTGATGGAGAATCACCTCGGAGTTCATTATGTTCTAAACTGTCATAGATAATCTCCTGAAGAATGCCAGCCTCAGCTGCCTCATCAGGGTATAAAGTTCCTGAGGACTGTGTTGTGGTCAATGGCAAAGGGGCTACAAAATGTCATTGTCGTGTTGTAGATGAACCCTCATAGCATAATCATAATTCAGTATGTTTAATGTCTGAAGTCATCTGCAAAGCTTCTGGTACAAAAGACACCACCAGAGCCCAAGGCAGGATTCCACCTCAGAGTGTGTTGTGACGGACAGAGGTGGGAGGGCATGCTACCCAGAGCCATGGCCCCCAACCCTTTTCCCTCTGACTCCACATCAGAGTCTGGCTGGAAGCAAGGCAAGGACGAGGATAAGGCTCCCGGGAGAGCCTGTTACAAAGCCCTTGCTGGCTGCTCAACTCCGATCCTAAGCCCACAGCAACCGAACTCGACCCTTTCCAAATGCAGCCATCATCAGAGCCACGTGCCTTTCATTACCCTCGAAATAGAAAGCCGGGAATCGTGGGGGCTTCCAGAGAGGCACAAGCCAACAACAGTGTCCAGAACAACCATAACTAAGTTCAACGAGGAAAATTTCCTCAACTCATGAAGCAAGTTCCTGGTTTCCAGAAAGTGTGTGTATCAAGCCTCATGTTTGGGGCCTCATCCATTCAAGCCCATGTGAACATTCTGGCCCACAAATGCAACTTTTTCTGTGAGCTATAATCACAGTGTTTTCATCCCTAATGACAATAAAGAAGAAAAGACATGCTCTTCACAGACTGGAACCCCAGCTGGGCACATTAAGTCCAGGCCAGTCCAGCCAAGAGCATGACATCCAGTTGTTGGAACCAAGCCAAGCCCCAGAAGAATGCATCATTTCCCAGAGGTGATATGCATGCCGGGCCCCACTTAAAAAGTCTATACACATGCCACCTTGCAACTTAGTTTAAAAATGTATTTATATTCAACATGGACACGGAAATCAATGCTCAGCTGGGGCTGCATTCACACCTTGACAGAGCTCATAAGAGAGAAGAAGGCAGCAAAGCTTAAGATGTTGTTAATTTACAAATGACGCCTCTTGTGGAGCGGAAGACGTAACTGACCAGATGGCCCGGGGCTCACTGTTAATACGGTTTTGTTTATGTTCTCACACTGTGTCTGCTCTGTGCTTTTGCTTATCACGTGACATACTAATGCATCATCCACAGCATTCGTGTCCCTGCACTGTTGCTGTGATTTTCTGTGCACTCAGCAGCTTTTTTTTCCTTAATGACCAGATGTTCAAACACTTTTTATCATTTATTTGTGGTATTTTTTTTTTGCAAGCCATTGGGGATTTCATTCCTCTAAATCCCAAGATTGTTTTTCAGTGTCCCAACAAGTTGCCTGGCCACTGAATCTGGCTCTCCCTCTCACTGGAGGTCTGTCCGCATGGGATGGAAGGGGTGTGCTCTGTCTAGGAGGCAGACACCTCCACGGCCCTATAATCTGCATGGCCTTCCTTTCCAATCCCACAAGGTCGTCCTTTCTTTTCTTTATACTACTTCTTCCTTATCAACTTCAAACCTTTTAAGCAATGTTGTAGATTTCTGTTACATCTGTTTGGTCACTAGCTTCTGTCCTCTGGGGAACAGAATATTTCCGGGGCTGCCTAGAGGTTCCAGAGGAGTCCTCGGATGGCTGAAATGGCAAGGCAATTCCTTAGGATCCAGCGATCTGCCTCCATGCTGGAATGCCCACCGCCTCCCTCGGAGCTTCCGGGAAGGTAATATCTTGTCGGCAGAGACAGCCATGGCACAACCTTAGGCTGTATGGACTGAAGGCCTTTGGAATATATATCCATCTTACTTCAGCCACAAACACACTAGGTGGCAAGGTCACAGGACAGGTAAGGAACCAGGTTTGTTTTAAATCCAAAGCCCCTTGACTCTATAGCTTGCCCCCCACCTCCTCTGAGGAAGTTCCTCAAACCCATACAGGTCAACATGGACCTATCCCTGTGTCCTTTGTCCAAGTCCCAATTGCGAAGCTTCCCCCAGGGCTGTGGCCACCAGCCCCAGACCACAATGGGCCCAATGGAGACCCGACCACGTGAAGATGTGCAGGTTCCCAGGCCACCCTCGTGCCCGACGTGGCTCCAGGGGTGTCTGCTCCTCTGCACCAAGCATCCCACAGCTTTGAGAAAGGCCCAAGGGAGCAATGCCAAAGAAACGGCGACATTTGTCCTTCTCATCATCCCCCAGTCCCTGACTCCCAACCCTCCCTCCCCGGTTAATTAACTTTGACACTGTGTATCCTCATGCCTATCACCCACAGTCAGTCTTCCCTGTCAAGGAGATCTGGGTGGGGCCAGTCTCTGAAGAACCCCTGGGGCATACAAGAGTAGATGTCAGAGCAGAAAATAATTAATTCCCTGACACCCCTGATAAGTGAGTCAGGTATAAGCCCACAGCAGCCAGGTTCCCAGCAGCAGCTACACTCCTGCTTGCCGAGGCAGCTGTGCTGAAGCCCGCCTCCATCTCTGTCCATCTGTCCCTCATTCCTCCCACCCTCTCCTCCTTCCTTCTTCTCTCACTTCTTCCTTGCTTCCTTCTTTATGCTCTCCTTCTGCATTGTTTCTTCGTCTTTCTCTTTTTCTAATACTCTTTCTCTCTTCCTGATCATTCTTTTCCTTTTTATCTCAAAGGAAGCAGGAGATAAAGCCTAGACTATCGCAGGGTCTTTAGAAGAAAGGCTCCTTTTCTCCTGGCATCGTGCATCGTCTTACTGGTGCCTTCGATAAGCGTTGATTGTATCTGCTGATCTCTTACAGGGCTTTCCTGGCACTGGGAGGTGCACAGTGGCTACAAACCACAGTGAACTGAACTGGAAGCTAGAGACAATGATTATTCTCAGCTGACTGAAGTGGACTTCACACCTCTTTGGGCTGTGCCCTGAAACTGTGAGGCAAAATAAAACCTTCGTGAAGACACACGCACCCAGCATGGTGTCGCAGGAATAGAAAAGACAACAAACGCAGAAAGCAAACACGTCATTTTCTGTGCCCTGCAGAAACACACACCACTTGTGTGCAGGAACGAGTCTAGCCCCAAGCAGCATCACAAGGAACTTTCCTACAGGGCTGTGTGAGGCAGTCTCTCCAGCCTGAAGAAAGTCACCAAACTTTCCTCCGCTTCTCTCCTTTTCTCGGCTATACAACAGAGGCAACTTGTTAGGAGCTGGAACTCTGAAGGGGTACAGTGAGGAGGAGATAAACACAACCTTCTCAGCGGCAGCGCTACATACAGAAAGGCAGATCTCATAACTGAGGAACTGACATGCTTCTCGCCCCAAATAGCTCAGCTCCTTTTGCAGAAAATGCATCAAATAGTCTATGTGATGCAGCTATCAAGACCTAGGCACAGCAGGATGGGACTCAACCCAGATGATACAGTAGAAACAGTATACACACATGCATGTGTGCACACACACATGTGCACACACAAACACACACACACACATGTGCATGCATGCACGTGCACAATACAGGTGTAACCCGAAGCCTTTGCATCCACTTCTTTGCTATGTCTGGTTCTTGCTCACATGTGAAAAATCAGGGACTCTTCCTCCTGGAGAATCTCAGCATCCCAACATCCAGGGTGTTCCCAGCAGTGTCATGGTGGCGTTGGGTCATCCTCTTTAAAAACTTCTTTTGAGGTAGAAAATTGCTTTTAATTAAATATGTGAGGAAATGGTATGGGAAAGCATTCAGGCTTGTTTTATATGCAAAAAGCCCTGGGTTTGATTCCCAGTATGGCATAAGCTGGCATGGTGGAACACGACTATAATCCCATCATTCCAGAGAGGAGACAGAAGGATCAGAAATTCAAGACCATTCTTGGATACAGAGAGTTCAGACTGGTTTCATGAGACCCTGACCAAGAAATAATAAAAATAAATTTAAAAATCCTAATAAATGGAACCTCTCCTCTCCAAACAAAAATTTAAAGTAAAAATATAAGAAATACAACTTAATCATTGAGTAAAAGCTCATTGATTGGAGACTGGAAACAATGAAAACAAGAAAGGAGGCAAACAAGAAAATCAGTCACCACCAGCCCTGAGGAGACCGGCGTCCCTGGGCAGGCGTATGGAGATGATGGAAGCAGCCAGACTTGGGTTATTTGCCCTTATTTTTTTCTATGTGGAGTTTATAGTCCTTTTTTCTCAGCTTGCCCTTGGCTGAGACCTGCCTATCATTTAAAACACTTCCGTGGCCTCCATGACAAAGTGGAAGCCATAACAGGAGACAAACAATATGTTTCTCTGCTGGCAAATCGCCTCTCTTCATTCTGAGTGGACCTGTGGAAGAGGTGGGCCACCCTTCCTAGGGGCTGGAATAGGCCAAGGCACGCATATCCCATCGCTGGCTACTAGCCCACTCTGTCTGTAGTCCACATCCATGCGCTGCTGTGGCAGCTTGTTCTTGCCATGTGTGAAGGACACATAGTGCTTGGACTCAGGGACTGCACCCAGACCTCCCTGACTTAGAGCCCAAGGCTTCTTCCACCCATGGGGCCTTTAAAGGACAGAGGCGCTTGAAGCCTGAACTGCACAGAGAGAGGTGTGGCACAGAAGCCATTGAGACTGGCTGCCACCTTGAGTTCATGGTGAGAAGGAGTGAGAAGAGAAAATAAACAAGAGAAAGCTGAATGGAAACAAGGCAGAGAGGATCGCATGCATCGCCTTCCTCCACTGCCACAGCCCCTGGACTGGGACTGTTCCCAGACGTTTCCAGAGAGCGCCTGAGAAACCTGAAGTCTTCATTGCAAAAGCACCCAAGTCATTTCCTTAGACCCCACAGGGACCCGCAGTGGTTTTGAACTCAGGTCTCCCCAGCTTGGGATCTGGGGGTAAATTCAGAGGCATCAATGTAAGCCATCACAGGAACCTCAAGGAGGGATTTTCTTGGAACTAAACTCTGACCTAATTAAAACAAAAACTTTGACAGCTGTACCAAGTATGGCCAAGGGTGAAAAATCACTAAGCATGTGTTTGTATGCCGAGTCCTACGTTGACATTATTCACTGTGGAGTGCAGGTCCTGTGGTTTTACATAACATTAAGGAAATTCTGAGGCAGGAATGGTCAGATTTATGGTTCATGATTCTTGACAAGCCTAGACCATACAATGACAATCTACTAATCAATCAAGAATATCCCATTTTTTAACTAACCTTTAGCAATGGTCCCAGCTAGCCAACTCTCCGACCCAGTCCCAGGTCCAGACTGTCTGGCCTACCTGTATTCTCTTAGGAAAGGACCCTGGCTATGGATACAGATTCAGCACCACCTCAATAAGTCAGGGCTGTGTCAAGCTAACACACCATTGATCACTTCGAGGACTTGTAATGATGAGTGGAGTTGGGAAAGGCTTGTTTTCGGTAATTACAACAATGATATCAGACAGTTAAAGGCGACCAACCAGGACTGGCTGGGAGGTCTCCTGGACATTAGAGGCGTCAATGATTGGAATAGGTAGGTGCCACTGGCTCACCCAGAATAGAGGTCACGTTGTATAAAGGGACAGAGGTGGACCGGATGCATGCTTTCAAAGAGTTAAATCCTCTCTTGCATTTGTTTGATACTTCCTGGAGTTCCTTAGGTCAAGGCTCTAATCCCTTCTGGGGACAGAGGATGACCTAAACAGTGACTATACAGACAGCTCTCAGCTCTGCAAGTAGACACAGCAAAATACAGGCTAATTAGAGCTATCCCTACTGACGTTGTCTCAGACAGAGAAAGCCTCTCATAGTTCTAAACATGCAAATGGATTGTTTCAGGGATGCTAAAGCTGACTCGCCCAGTTTGAGCACCAAGTAAATGAAAATCACATGCTGTGGGCAAGGCCGTGGTTTGTTTTTAAGCAAAGATATCCTTCTAGGATCCTTGGCCAAACTTGAAAGGAGTTGGGCTGAATATTTAATTACAGAGGGTGACTTCACTTTATTAAAGTCTTATTGCTCATCTGCAAAGGAGCTGAGTCACAGAGCAGTGAGCTGTAGGGAAGGTCTCGTACAAGAAGACTGTCATCAATGCCGCTTGATGTCTGAGGGAACACGCAGGCACACAGAGCCCAATGACCTTCTCCCATGAGCCTGCGTGAACATGGATTTAAAGAATCCAGAGCTATTGAGACTACTTGGGGCTCTAAAAATAGATCCCAATCGCTGCTTGAGACACACAGTTGCTCTGGTCCCAGATGTGTAGCTTCTTCTGAGAGAAGAGTGTGGGATCACTCAATGGGAAGTAGGTGTTCTGATAAGAATTCAAGCCACAGACAGTGTTATAAGCTAGGCTAGCTTCTGAGTTGCTAAGGACCCCCAAAGTCAAAGGTCTTTATGGCTCCCTTTAAGGGTCATATCTTCCCAGAGGAGCCCCAGTCTTAGATTCGAGTCTTGTATTGTTTCTCCACCCTCCCAAGCCCTAGCCTAACTCCAGCTTGAATGCCAGCCCAAGCTGTGCAAAAGCACCTCTGTGTTTGTTCCTAATACTGGAAACTGAGTTGTTTTCTATTTTAAAGGGCCTTACCACATACATCAAAGAACCAGACCTTCCTTGTTTAAAGTCTAGAAATAGACAATAGATAAGATCTGACGGTACTATGTTCTTTAAAAAGCAAATCTGGACAGAGGAGATGGCTCAGCTCACAAAGTCCTTGGCTTATATAAGCATAAGGACGTGAGTTTGATTTCTAGAACCAATATCTAATAATAATAGTAATAATAATAATAATAATAATAATAATAATAATGACAGTGAGGCACATGCTTGTAATCCCAGTGCTGAAGAGGTGGAGATGGACAGACAGCTGGAGATCACTGGCCACTAACCCAGCCTGCTTGGTAAGCTCCAGGGCAGTAAGAATCTGCCTCAATTCATTCTTGAGGAACGATAATCAGCACTGTCCTCTGACCCTCATGCTTGTGCATACGCTGTCACTCACAATAAAACCAACAGGGACATCCTGACTGATCTGTGCTCACATGGTCATGTTGTGACATTGTGAAGAGTCAGCTGACCACGTCCCACCACCTTCGAGCCACGCCCATCCTTTAAGCCACCCAGAAAGCAAACAGCATCTGAGCCCACAGCCTTGCAAAACAAAACTCTTAAACTGACCACAAATGCCAGCATTCTGTCATGGGACCATTGGAGTGGTATCACTTGGCAACCTGTAGAAGACAGAGGCATGCCCGCCCTGATCACACATAGGTGTTAGGAGAAACAGCAAGCAGCAGAGGGGCCGACGACGGGAGACAGAGGGTTGGGGCTGACACAGCGGTATATTGGGCTTATTTGAATCCCAGGCACAGGGAGGAATTTTCCTTGATCCAGAAGCCAAACGTGACAGCACAAAGCAAGCTCATTCTGATGTACGTCCCCGAAACCAAAGAGGTGTCACCTTTTAATTCTAGCAGCAACTATGAATCTTGATGTGTGTCCTGTGCTTTTTTCTTGACAAAACACTTTTAGTGTACATTATCTTTATTGCTTGGCGAAGCCTTCGTAGAAGCTGACAAGCAATTACAGGGACCTTGCGTTATCTGTTCTGGGTTCTGACATCCACTCCTCAGTGTTGTTTCTTGGTTCCCCAGACTGGCTCCTCCCCCAATGCCTTTCAGCTACCACCTGATCCAGGCCCTAATCAGCCCTTATCCACCAAGCCCGCATTCCCTGGATATGGGAACTCAGATAGAAGGGAAACTCTTTGACTTCTTTGGGACGTGTTTATTTACATTTCCTGCCATTCAGACAGTTTGGATTCCAACATCTGTCTTCCTTCCTGAAGTTTAACTTTGAGAAGAAATCATTTTGGCAAAGAAAAAAACTGCCTGTCATTCACAGCTCTGATAACTTCCCCCACCTCCACCCCCAACACACGCTTCATGGAAGCTCCCCATCGACTATGCATCTCAAAGCAATCCACCCTTGAGTACTTACTTGCACATTTCAAACGCTGAATGGAAATGACACATTTTTCTGTAAGACCTGTCCCTCTCACGCTTGTGTCTGTTGAGGCGGCTGCCCTCGCAGCTGAGTGTCTCCAAGAAGAAGGACGGGGCTAAGGAGCCCCAGTAGCTGCTATAAAGACCTGTTCTCCAGCCACAGAAGGCCGAGACAGAGTGTCATTTCCTCCACCACATGGAGAAACATTATTCTTTCTTTAAAAAGGAAGCGCTACATTTTTGAGACAGACTTCACCACACTCTGAATGATATGTGTGCTTTTTATGTTTATTAAACTGCTATCCAGTGGAAAAAAGCAGCCTAATATTTTGACATGAAGGTCATTTGAAAGTTTTACTGCCTGCAAGCCTGATCCATTTTGTTGACAAACAGCTCTCTCGGGGATCCCTTAGATACCCCCACCTTCTTGACTCTTCCAGAATCTGACATTTCCTTCCCCCTCCCTCTTCACCTCTTCCCACCAGACTGACTATTAAACCATTAAGTCTGTCCCAATGAATGACTAATTACTAGCTCATTAAGGTTGTCCCAATGAATAATGTTATGGTATTGAGAAAAGATTTGAGATAAACGTCCGGATATAGGAGAGGGAAGAGCATGATGGGAGCACTCCAAGCTCCACCAATACGGAAGGCAGGAGCTGGGCGACCCTACAAAAATCTGCAAACATTTCAGCTGAAATGATACACGCGCTACCAGGATGCGGTTCCTCAAATGTCCCTGGTTTTACTGACATAGAAGTAGTACATGGTACGCCAGGGTTTGGGTGTCCCAGTGTGCCTGGAAAGGATGGCAGGAAGGGGACTTGGTCATAGACATCCCCCGAAGGACTCAGAAGACCCAAAGCTGGGAGGAGGTGAATTATCTACAGACAATCAACCCCCCCCCCAGAGGAAGGGGCAATACCAGCACAGTCCACTTCCACTAGAGGAAGGGGCAATACCAGTGCTGTCCACCTCTACCAGAGGAAGGGGCAATACCAGTACTGTCCACCTTCTCCACAAAGCACACAGGACTGCGCTGTTACGACACTGCTTATTTTCTCCTCTTGAACATTTAGAAAACAAAACAAGAACGGCCCGTTTTTCTTCCACTTTAAGGACACAGAAATCATTGCTGCCCTGAGAACAAAGGTGGCCTTTCACGCTTCACTCACCCGGCATAACATTAGCGATAACAGTACAGACAGTAGCTCTGAGGTAAATCAGATCTCACAGCCACTCGAAAAACCAAATTACCAGAGAGCAAAGTGCAGCAGACCCTCTAAAATGCCAACTGTACTTTAAAGGGCTTCGTTTTTATTTCTCTCCTGCATTCAGGATTGCGTCGCCGATATCGATCATCGGGGTTATTACTTTCTCATTTCAATAACAGCCCAGCACCTCAACTATTCTTCTTACAACATCTCAAGAAAGAAACATCAGCCGAACAAATAAAGTCACATGGCAAAATTCTGGCTTTTTTTTTTCTTTCTCATAATTACACTGATAGTGCTTTTCTTTATATAGCCTCCCCAAGCACCATGGGAGGAAGCCAAGCATGCAGCCACACAGGGGCCCCTTCAGCTTCTAATGAGAGGCAATCACCCAGAGCTGGAAGCGCGCAACTAATTAATTATCATATTTGGCCAGGAGTTCTCCGCAGCTAAAGAGAACTGAGCTGACGAGCACCATTCTGTCTGTGGATAACGGAAACTTGGTGCTCTTTGTTAAGTCACAGGTCTCTGAGGGACCTCAGGAAGAGAAAAAAACATTAGGCCAAAATAATTCTTGACTTCTCTCTGTTGTGTCTGTCCGATGGGTTCACTGCCGCAGAAAATGTGAGTCGGTGCAGTTCCCCAAAACATTTAGGCAGCATAGTTAATTCTTATGTTTCCGACACATTATCCATGGTGGGGAGGTAAGTGCGGAGGAGGTCAGGGGACAGTTACCAGGAGCCAGTTCTCAACTGTGACTTCCAAGGATTGAACTCAGGTTGTCAGGCCGGCTCAGCATGCACTTACCATCACTGAGCCAGTCCCTCAGCACATCTCTGAAAGGGAGACTAGGGCTGAGGTTCAGGAGACTCTGTCTTATCTATCACTCACCTGACACTCTCCCGTGTTTCTGTAGCACAGGCTAGCTCATTCTTTCCATTCATCCTTCTTTTGAGACAGCCTATACCATGTAAGACTTTATAAGCAGATGATAGAAGGAATGTAAGTTAGGGAGTTAGTTAACTAGCCAGTTAGTTATTTGCACAGGGTCTTATGCCTCCTCATCTGACCTTCGGCTTTCTATATAGCTAAGGTTGAGCATAAACTTCTGGTCCTCATGCCCCAACCTTCCAAGGGTTGAAACCATAGGCAGGCACCAACATGTCCAATTTTTGCAGTGCTGAGAATTATCGCCAGGGTTTCTTACACACTAAGCAAACACCCAAATGAATGGCATCTCCAGTCCAAAAACCATATTTTAACTGCAGGGAAAGAGGTACCTGAACACTGGGTGTAGAAAGGGTGGGGTAGATCTGATTAGGGCACAGTTCCATTGCTGTGAGTTCGTCCATGCATGTGGGCCAAGTGGATAGAAAGTCTCTTCTTAAAGTAGCAGGTTGATAAGCAGAGACTCAAGGACCTGCCTCACAGAGTCCTGGTGCAGGATAAACATCTGGAATCTAAAAATCCCAAATGCTCCAAATTAGCTACTTTTAAGCACCAACTTGTGATGGCAGAAGGGGGGGGGAGTTCCATATCTTGAAATCCTGTTCCATGCTCAACATTATTAAAAATATCATGAAAATTACTTTCAGGCCACGTGCGTAAGATACTTAGGGAACAAAAGTGAATTTCATAGTTAGATTTGGGTCCCACTCCCAAGGTACCACATTATAAACACTCAAATATCTCCAAATACAAACATTAAAAATGTAAACTGCTCCAGTCTTTAGCATTTTGGATAAAGGATATTCAGCCTGGCGTGGTTTCGTCCTCCACAGGCTAGCATTTTGACTCCGCACTTTCCAGCTGCTGGCGCTGTTTGGAAGGCTGCAGGATCTTTAGGAGGCTGAGTCTTGCTGGAGGGGTAGATCGCCAAGGATGGACTTGAGGCTCGATAGCCCAGGCCCACTTCCTCTTTAGTCACTGCTCTCTGACTGTGGATACAATGTGGCTGGCCATGCGGTCACACCATGATGGATTGTATCCCTTCAGACTGTCTCTCCATGATGGATGTATCCTCTCAAACTGGGAAGCAAGGCAAACCCTCCTTCCTGTAAGTTATTCCTGTCCAATATTTGATCAGAGAAATAAGAAAAGTAGTCAGAAAAGAGGCCCGGAAACTGTAACCATCTGAAGGGCCTTGCGGAGCAGGTGGGGCCCGGAGCCCCATGAATTTGCCTGTTCTTGTTCCTGCCTCCTAAACACCAAGTTTATAACACGGCACCCATGCCTGGTTCTGTTCTCATTTTTAATGTGGGTTCTGAGGTTCTGGGATCAAACTCGGATCCTCATGCTAGCCTTGCTATCTCCATCAGAGCTACCTCCCCAGCCCAGCAATTTCATTTTTGGTGGTGTGGAAACCTCACACAATTTCCCCACAGTGGCTGCCCCATTTTGCATTCCACCAACAGTGCATAATGGATCCAGTTTCTTAAGATCCCCATCAAGACTGGTGTTTGGAGTTTTTTTGGGGGGGGGTGGCTTTTTGGTTTGGTTTGGTTGGTTTGTTTGTTTTGGGTTGTTTTTTTGGTTTTAGAGTCCTCCTGACAGATTGCTGTAAGGTGATCTATCATTGTCTGTTCGGTTGCTATCCCTCATGTCAGATCAACTATCCCTCAGATGCATTCTCTGTTCTAGGAAGGATTTAATGGCCAGACTCAGCACAGTTTGTGGAGGGCACTGTGCTGAGCATCTGTGTTGTATTAGATATCACACTAGATCAGTGATTCTCAACCTTCCTAACTCTGTGACCCTTCAAATACAGTTCCTTACGCTGTAGCAATCCCCAACCATGACATTGTCTTGTTGCTTCTTCACAGCTGCAATTTTGCTGTTGTTATGAATGGTAAAGTCAAGTCTGGTATGCAGGATATCTGATATGTGACTCCCGAAAGCGTCATGACCAAATGGTGGAGAACCACTCTACTGGATAGATGAGCTTGCATGTTCTGCCTAAAGGCAGGTCAGACTTGGAGAGAAAACTCAGAAGCCCCAACAATCAAATTGACCTCAGCCTTCCTAGGGTCCAAGCAGGGTCTGGTGAGTAGAGAGAGGGTCTGAGTGAGTGGGGGCCAGCAGAAGCTGGGAGAGGCACACAATCTAAATGTAAACACCCGGGCCTTTCCTGTCCCCTTCTGCCTGTCCTTTGATAGACCTGGGTTGCCTCTGGCTTGGGCCTTTTTATTTGGGGAGTCTGTGAGGGCTGATGTAGGGTGGGTTTTTCTATCTGGCAGTTTCCCTCAGCCTGCAAGAGCAACAAAACCAAATCTGAGATAAGACGGTGCCATACACCTTCCCAGCCACTCTGTCCCTGGCAGGCCCTCGAGGTGGGGACAGGCTGCCTCTCTAAAGTGACAGCTGCTGGAACCATATCTCCCAGGGCCATCACAGTCCTACCTATCAGCCTTGCTTGGCAGCTGGGGAGATACATTTAGATAAAGCAGCCAGCAATCCCGATAACAAGCCCCTCAAATGTCAGCCAGCACAAAGGACAGCATTGATTACTGCCGTGGGCCCGCCTTTCTCTTTCTGTAGTTTCGCTGGCCTCTCTCCTCTCATACAGCAAAGCCACAGGCCAGAAGGATCTGCCCGGGGAAGAGGCCATTGTGCCTGGACACACATTGTACTATTGGCTAAATGGAATTTCTCCTTGTTTCTCCAAGTCCTTGTCCTTCTGGCCTCCCAGCCAGGCCAGGCTAAACCATCTCCCTGGGGACCGTGAGCTGACATCTGCATGAGGAATATGCTTTGCAGGGAAAGGAACCAGGGAGCAGAAGACTGTAGTTGGACCACAGCCTGAGATGCTCAGTGTTAGGCTACTGTCCTCCCTCCTATGAGCAAAATCATTTGGCTGCACAAGCTTGGCAAGAGTCCCTTGGGATGGATGTGAAAGATTGCAGAGAGAGAGAGAGAGAGAGAGAGAGAAAGCAGACCAACAGTAGACAACCTCAAACTCATGACCCATGGTACTCCATGGCCTCTTCCAATGGTGGGCTTAATTATCTGAAGATATCAACCATGGCATGAATACAGGTACCAAGAGAGCACAGTCTGCTTCTATGATGATCTGTTTTGCATTTAATTTCAAATTTCTTTTTTTTTCTTAGGAATATTCTTCATACGGCAGAGTTAATGGGGAGTCTTTCCAGGTTTGACTGTGGCAGTTGCTACCTCCCATACTGAATGTTTGCTCGTTCACTCCTGGTTTGTCTTGGCTACCTACCATGGCATATTTTCTACTGATTTTGGAGCTCCACGGAAGAAAAATAAATGGGAATATGCATCCTTGTCTTTTCTTAATAGCTACTGGTAAATAACACAACATCATCTCTATTCTGGTTCAGTATGTCTGGAGCAAAAGCAGGGTTAGGCACCAGAAAATCTGCTTCAAAAGATTTCTATATTAAGAAATATTTCTAAAAGGAAAAAAAAGGAGTATGGACGAAAATAAATCTGGATATAAAGGGCTTTAACATTTTAATAACAATGACTCACAGCAAAGATACTAAATCTGAATATGTAGAAAACTGACCACTCCCTCCCTGCCCACATCAACGTGTCCAAATTCTCTGAGTATATGACAGGCTCCCAGACACAGACATGTTAAGGGCATAGAAGAAACTAAGTTTGGAAGTCAGCTGGTTTGGAGGTAGGGAGATTAATCTCAATTGCTCACAAAAGTTGATGTGGATACGGGGACTTAAAGCAAGAGGGGAGGGGACAAGAGGATGGGCTAGCGCCGTGGCAGAACTGACCGCGGGAAGTTGGCTTTGCTGAAGCTGGCCTTGTAGATGCAAGAATTACCTATGAGTCAAGAACAGAGATGGCCTCTAATGACAGCTGGAGAAGGAATGGGAGCAAATTGTCCCCTGGGGCTTGCAGAAGGGACCTCAAGTTCTTGACAATACAGGAACTAAAGGCACATGTGGAATTCCGGGCATTATCCAGAGTTCTAAATTTTACAGATGAAGTCAAGACCTTGGTCGGCATATTCCTAAGTTATTGAAAAGCCATGTCAACTGTCACCACCATACAATACTCAAGATGTTTCTAGATGAAGCTATGGGATTGTCTGGCATGCAGCATTCACAGTGAATTCCTCCAACCAAATTTGACGTTTATAATGGCCTAGGAACAGTCTCTCCCTAATGACACCATATCACCACACGTCACAGAGACCAGAAGTGGCATCTATAACAGCAATGCTACAGTGTGAAGATCCACACTGTTTCCCACTGAGTCACAGCTCAGAGAGCTGCTATGGACAGACAGCCGGAAGAGGCTGTGGAAGGTTGAGCCTGCATAGTTTGCCCATTCAGAGTGGACAAGGCAGGTCCTCCAAGAAGATTAGCCTCCAAGTCAGCCAAAAGGGCACAGCGGGAAAGCACTTGCCTCCAAACCTGGCAACCTGAGTTCAATTCCTGCAACTTACATGGTGGAAAGAGATCTGACCCCTACAAACTGTCCTTTGACCTCCACAAGCATGTCTTTGTTCATGTACACACACACACACACACACACACACATTCACACACTTAATTAATTGACTAATTAATTAACTTAACTGAATGGATATTCTTCAGTATCCTTCAGGAAAAAAGAAAAATCAGGTCCATATTATCAGAACATCCAGACCCTTTAAAGGAAACAAAGCATAAGCTAACCTGCAGTGGCAGAAACATCCAGTCGCCCAACAAAAATGTATTCTTCCCTCAGGTGTTGCTAGGAAGTGAATACCTGGACAGAGGACTCATTTCCCTGCTCCCGAGCTACAGCACCATTTCTTAATAAAGGATGGTGCACAAGAGTCTTTTCAAGACTTAAATCAAGATGCTATTGTATTTTCCCTTCAGTGAACATGGAAGCCACACACAGAAAACAGTGGAGTCAAGACAAGAACGTATTTAGAGCCCTGCTCACCACTCAGAAGGCCATATACTGAGTGACCAGGGTGTATTGTTCATCAGATGATGGCCTTTGAGCCAATGGAATTTTAGGATTTGTCTGTTATTGTTGGTAGCCTGATCCTAATTCAAGCACACGTCTCAGAGACCAGCGGGGGCACAGCTTAGAGCCTGGGGCTCTTCTGATAGCAAAGTTGGTTAGTACTGGGTGGAGTGAGTTGAAAGTCATTTGCACGCATGCAGTAAAGAACCCTTCCTAGCAATTTCTCGTGGAGACTTTTGGCAACATTGTTGCAGTCACTAGTGTTTATAGCTGAAAGTGTGTCTCCTGGCCTGGATTTGATTCTGTCCAGAAAGAATTGCAAGATGCTGGTCAGGTGGCCCCCTCAGAATCAGCATTGGTGTCGCAGGACACTGTAAAAGGCAGAACACGTGACTGACTCCTAGATGACACCCTCTAAAAATAACTCCAAACCCTCCCCATGCCAATTCAGAAACACTCCACAGAAAAGCACTGTTTGGCTGCATCGTTTGCAACATCAAGATTAAGAGGAAAATCTTGCTTCCTCAATGGGAACTCACATAGTAGCCAAGCTTAAAGAAAATATTATGGGAGGTGGTGTCCTAAGATGTTTCAGTGCACTGCAGCACCCACAAGCAAGGGTCAGACATAGGAGATGTGGGAGAAAATCCAGGCCACTCCACTCTGTAGGGCACAGACCTTGAAAGGTCTGGAGAAGGGGCTGGTGAATTGACTGGGGATAAGGCACCTGCTGCTGAGCCTGGGAAATCTACGTGGCAGAGATAAGCGACTCCTGTCTGTTGTCCTCTCGCCTCCATGGGTGCCACACATGTGTACACACATAGAGACAAAAGCAGACACAAATAAACCATAATTCTTTAAAAAGCCCAGTGAGGTTCAGCCCTCCCTCAGCTTGAAGGCTTATTTCCTAGTGGATTTCTCGTCTCACTCCCAAAGCGAGGCTGCCTTTAATCACGGGGAAGCGTGCTCACTGTCGTCATGCTCCCCTAGATGCTCCAGAGAGGTACCTCGCGATCAGTGCATCCTTATCCCGTCACTGCCACCAATAGCGTCCCTTCCCACACCGAGGTCTCTGGTCCACACCAGAGACACAGGGCACCAGGACTCTCTCTCCTGAAGAAACCCAACAGCAGACCCTGCTCCCCCATCCCTGCTTCGTACTCTCCAGTCACACCCTCTTGGGACCTTGATCCCATGGGCCCCATGTAACCACCGGTACTCTGCCCTTACCCTGTGTCCTGCTTTGTTTCCTGTTGCTGTGATAAGCACCATGACCCAACCCAACTAAGGGGAGGAAAGTGTTGTTTGGCTTACACTTCTGTGTCATGGGCCTTCGCTGAGGGAAGTTGGGGTAGGAAATCCAGAAGAACCATGGGGGAGGGCTGTTGTTCAGCTCACTCTCTGGGTTGCTCAGCCATCTTTACTCTCAGCCCAGTCCCACCTGCTTAGAGGTGGTTCCACCCACACTGGGTTTGGCCTTCCTAAATTAATCAATGGTGTAATTTCCCACAGGCATAGCCATGGGCCCATCAAATTTGGGCAATCTCTCAATGAAGGTTCCTTCTACCCAGATGTGTCCAATTGACAATAAAAACCAATGAACACACTACATTATTATTAAATACCATTACTAAAACTTTTTACTATTAAGTTGATCTGTATAGAAGAGTTACATTTAAAGATCAAAGCTGTGTACGTATGAGCAGTTTCCTTCTCACACAAAGGTGAGAGATTTCCTAACCTGGAAAGACGCTAGCTATCAGGCCACTGAGCTCTCCACCGGCTTGACACAGCTCAATCATGTCTCTAAGCGCCTTGTATAGACACCCTCCCTCCCAGAGTCTCAGGGCACCCTCCCTCACCAAAGGCCCCATGTCTTCCCTTCATGGTAAACATCCACATATAAAAATATGCCTCAAGTTTAGAAAAGAATGGAAAATCACAATCCATATTTCATCATTTACATTATTCTTTTTGTTGTCGTTGTTTTGGTTTTCGAGAAAGGGTTTCTCTGTATAGTTTTGGAGCTTGTCCTGGAACTTGCACTGTAGACCAGGCTGACCTCAAACTCACAGAGATCCGCCTGCCTCTGCCTCCCAAGTGCTGGGATTAAAGGTGTGTGCCACCACCACCCGGCCATTATTCTTTTAAAAAACAAAACAAAAAACAAAAAGCAAAAGCCAAACAACAGCAACAAAAAAAATTAAGTTTTCAGGGCTGGGGCACGGATCAGTTGATAGAGCACTTGCCAGTCAAGCATGAAGACTTGCGTGGACTCCGCCAGGCCCCACGTAAACTGGGATGTGTTCACATCATGAAGATTTTCCATGGAAATTCTTGCTCTGCCAGTGAGATGGGACAATCCTTGGAAGCTCAGTGGACAGCTGTCCTGGTGGCCACAGCAGCACATAAGACACTGTCTCAGACATGGAGGAAGTGAGGAACCAATAGTCGAGGATTCCTCTGACCAACACATGTGAACTGTGGCATATGCATGCCTACATGCACACAAACACATACAAGGTATGTGGGGGGATTTGTAAGAAAAAACACCTCACCATAAAAAATGTTAAAGTATACATACATGCAATACAACCTAGATGCAGGGGATAGAATGCCACTCCAAAGGCATTGACCCTGCTAGGAATTTGCCATTTCCCAACTGACTGTGTGCAAAACACAACACTAATTTCGTTCTTTTTTAAAAATTTATTTATTTGTTTTTAATATATTACATCCTGACCACTGTTTCCCCTCCCTCCACTCCTCCCATAATCACCCCACCTCCCCTTTCCCCCAGATCTACTTGTTCTTTTCCCTTCAGAAAAGAGCAGGCCCCCCCTCCCAAGGACATCAACCAAACATGACATAGCAAGATACAATAGACCAGGCACAAACCCTCATATAAGGCTGGATGAGCCAACCCAGGAGAAAGAAAATGGTTCTTAGAACAGGTGAAAGAGTCAGAGACAGTCCCACTTCCATTATTAAAAGTCCCACAAGAACACCAAGCTACACAACAATAACACGTATGCAGAGGACCTAGCTCAGGCCCGTATAGGCTCTATGATTGCCACATCAGTCTCTGTGAGCCCCTATGACCCCTGGTTTGATTCTGTAGGCCATTTTCTTGATGTCCTCGACCCCTCTGGCTCCTACAATCTTCTCTCCTTCTCTTCTATGGTGTTCCCCAAGCTCTCCTAATGTCTAGCTGTGGGTCTCTGCACCTGTTCCCACCAGTTGGTGGGTGAGAACACTCTGATGACAATTGGACTAGGCATACGTCTATGAGTATAGCAGAGTATTAATAGGAAACATTTCGTTGGCTTTTTTATGGTATTTGTGTTTGGCTCTATCCTAGGTCTCCACAACACCAATTTCTTGGCATGAAACACTGTCTCCGGAAAACACAACCCTAATAAACAAAAAATGATACAATCCTTTTTGTAGTTAAAATGCTACAATATAAATTTATTTTAACATAAATCTGACCCAGAATGTAACAGATATGTATTGGGACCAAACCTTCATCTCAAGAAATAGTACTTTTCTAACTCGACAAAGTCACTGGCCTTGCTTCCAAGCTTCTTCCTACATTTTCTTATGATTTACATATTGTTAGAGACCATCGCCAGAGAGAAGCCTAGATATCCAAACAAAAACAGCCAGTGCTGGCTGTCAGCAATCTCAGCTGGTCCAGTTCTCATCCCCAGTCCTCAGGGTCCAACCTCATGCAAGTTTCTCCCAGATCACTACAAACAGGAAAATCTTCCAACCAACAATTTCTAGATTTTAGAAATTGTGGTTGATTGAATGAGAATGGCCCCCATAGGCACAGATAAATATTTAAATGTCTGATCCCTAGTTGATGGAACTGTTTGGGAAGAATTAGGAGGTGTGACTTAGTTGGTGGAGGCATGTCATTGGGGGTGGATTTTGAGGTTTCAAAAGCCCAAACCCAGTGCCCCCCACTTTGCCTGCTGCCTGTGGATCGAGATGTAAAGCTCTCAGCTGTTTCTCCAGCAACCTGCCCGCTTGCATGATGCTGTGATTCTTGCCATGATGGTAAAGGACTCACCCTCTAAAACTGTAAGCCAGCCCCAAGCTGAATGCTTTCTTTCATAAATTGCCTTGATCATGGTGTCTTCTCACAGCAATAGAGTAAGTAGGGCAGGATTACGTATCTCATCAGACATTGAAAAGAGCTTTTTTTTTTTTTTAAGGGAAAATGTCTTAGTCTTTTTAATAGGACTCTATTAATCCATGCATTTTCATTTCATGATGTGAAAGAGAACCTTCACCTTTCCATCTGGACCACACCTGTCACCCTAGGTATATTGACGTCATATTCTACCTTCAAGTTCCATCCCGAGCTTCCTGCAGTCTGCTCCCTGTGATATTTCCCATGGCACTCGTAACCCTCTTTCCCCCATTCAAGTAACACCCTGGGAGTCCTACAGTCTGGGAAATAGGTGCCATTCTGTTTATCTGCTGGGCCTGTACAGACATAACCACACATCCCCACTATCCCAGCAACAGCCTTAGATAGAAGACCTACCATGTCTGAGAGAGGGATGGCCCTCTCAGGACAGGAGTCACAGGAGAATAAGTTAAGCTGGGGGATCCTTATTATTGATAACTATACCCTCACCACCAGGAGGGAGTAAGAGAGAAGAGAAAAGCAAATGTTATTCGTATCATCCTTCTCACTGGGTGGAAGAAAACAAAAGACCGAGGATGTTTGAAAGGCGCTTCACACAAAGAAAACTTGTAATTAGCATTTGGTGTCCCGAAGGAGCCTGCCATGGGCCGATAAAGCCACACCAGCCCACATTGAGGTGGCTTCTCCCTATACGTCTGCTTCAAGAGGCTTAATATCGGATCTCAAGGGCATGACGTAGACATGACCTATCTCTGAATTTCATGTAGGTGTCTCCCAAGGAGCAAGGGCTTCTTCCCGAGATGTGTGGTCCCATGTGGGGCTGAGTCATTTCCACTTCCTGTCCTGGAAGGAGAGAACAGTGTTTGGCAAGGAAATCTGAGGGAGTGACAGGGCATGGAAGACCCGACTGTAGAACTCAGCCCTGTTTCCATGTGTGTGTGCGCGCACTGCATGTAGTGGGCATCTTTCAGTTGATTAGAATTTTGCATCCACTAATTATCTTGGTGCTAAACGGAGCATCCTCGGGCAGCACGAAGGAGATAAACTTCATCTCGATGGAGAATTTGTGGTCCATAAGATCTTGAAAGGGTTTGGAAAATTCTTAGATTTGTTTAAACTAGGATCAAACTGTATTTAATTCCACATCAGACTTGTCTGTAAGATAGAAGATTTATACAGGTCATTTACCTCCACTGAACAGCCATTTTCTTCCCTAGAAGATTCAGTTGATGACGTAATTGCTATGCTTACCTTACAGACTCACGGGAATTAAATGAAATAAATTATGCAAAATATTTCACACAACATTTGGAACATATTAAGTCTTTATTAACCGTTAGACAATACCAATGTGATCACTGTTCATCTGCTCCTCTCTTCTCTCAACAAAGGGATGAGGGTCAAATAAGAAACAATATACAGAGATGCCTCGCTAACTTCATCGCATGCTGTAGGTTCCTGACACAATTCATTCAGTTTCTCCTTTCCATCCTCAAACACTGTCAAGTTCAGTGTTGCTGCTGAGAGCTCCTAGCATCAGGCAGGTCACTTGCAAGGAGGAATGAGCAGTGAGGGGGCAGGGTGAGAACAGAGAACCCAGTGTCTGCTTTAATTGATTTCCTTCAGACCAATCTCAAGGAGCTGGGGTGGAAGTGGAAGTCCATTTAGTGGACTGGAAAGCTCTGCTTTTGACCTCAGAGAACCGAAGGTCTGTGAACTCATCTCGGTTTCTCAGTCTTTGGCCAGGAAGGAAAATTTCTCGCTGATTTTTCATGCCTTCAAAATGAATTAATTTCGTAAATGGAAAATTGAAGTAATTAGGTTATAGATTGAGTGACATTTACAAAGGTGAAAAGCTGGGAATTTTACATCCTTTATTAAACACTTATTAGGTATATTAAGCAATGCAGAGTAATTACTTTTATTCTCCCAAATGTGATTATTCTTTTCAGGCCGGGACAAGCTCAGTCTCCCAGGATCCAGTAGACCATGACGGCGCAGCTCCAAAACTGCCAGGCCATGCCACCGCACCGCAGGTCTCCCCAGGGCCACCAGGACTGAAGCAGACGAGAGGGAGGCGGTGCCTCAAGCAGACCACATAAGAGGTTGGTTGGTTCTCACAGTGGTGTCCAGTTATGGGCATCCATGTATATAGGTCCTTCTGCCCATATTTCATTTCAGTGAACCAACTTGTCCAATAGTAAAGTTAACTCACTGCCTCAGCTAAACACCATTTCCTCTTCTAAGGAAAGGTCTCCGAGTCTAAAACTGTACATTAGTTGGCATTTTACAACTAAAACAAAAGACCTGAACTACTCAGCTTAAAGAGAAGAAAGGTTTGTGTGGACTTGTCGTTGGAGATATTTAAGTCCCTGACTGATTAACCCTGCTCCTTTGGACAGTGGGGTTAACTGGGCAAAGCAAGGATGCACACTCTGGTAGGAGTACATTACAGAGAAAAACCCTGCACTTCATAGCAGCTTGGAAGTGAAAAAGAGAGAAAGGAAGGGGTGGAGTGTCCAGAGTACTGCCATATGACCTAGTTTCCTCAAATTAGGCTCTACCTCTTAAAGCCCCCACTGTCATCAGAAAACAGCCTAGTACCATTTGGAGGACATTTCAGAACCAAACTGTATCAAGCAGTGAGAATACTGGATCTAGCAGCTCACCTTTGTGATGCTTGCATTCCAGAAGGGAAACCAGAAAGCAAACAAAATAAGCAAGATATATCAGTAAGTCCAAAGGTCATTGTTATGGCAGAAAGAGATAATCAGACAGAGAGTGCTGCTTTCATATATATCTGTGGTGGTGAGGGAGTCCACCAAGCAGCTGCTGGACAAGAGCATTTCAGATGAAGGAACAAACAGGTGCAAAAGCCTGGGGCAGCCCAGACTTCCTCAAGATCATCAAACTGGAGTGACCCAAGGGGCAGCATGGAGCTTGGCCAGAGAGTCCTGAGAGAAGGGTGATGGGCAGTCATAGCAAGGACTCGCTGGCCTGTCTGACTGGGCAAAATGCAATGGAGAAGCTCGAAACAGAGGAGCTCACGCCAAAACCCAGATATCAGGGAAATCCTGCAAGAGGTTGGAGAAATCATTCACTGGTGTGGGAGATTCTGCAATGAGCTTGACCCCTGTCTCTGACTCCTAAAAGACAAGACAGGCAACACTTTGGTTTCAACTGTAGACTTTTGAGGTCCAGAAAAGACAAGGCATGATGGGAAAAGTATCTGCCACTGGATCAGGTCCACCTCCAAAGTACTGACTGTGTGCTGAGACCCAAGCCTTCGTGACCCTGTAAATTTATAGGAGCAGATGGGTTTAAACTGTCTGCCATGAACTCAGTATTCAACAGATGCTGCCTTGTTTAGTTTTTAAGCGACTCCTTTCTCCACGTGTGTATGTGACCCCCCCCCACCTCCAAGTCTGCATCCGTGCACTGGCTCCTTGACTCCCATCTCACAGCCCCCTGCCACATTCCATCATGACACTGAAATTCCAAAGCCCTGCCTCTGATAGCTGATGTTCAATGGCTCTTACTGTGATCTGGTGACCCGAAGACATTACAAAATCTACAGATATTTTCATCAGTCATCTGGGGATGATGTCATGAGCTTTTAATATATAGAAGACAGAAATATGAATACATATCAAACAGTGGCAACAGAGCCTTCTCAAAGAATTATCTATCCCCCGAAGCCAACTATGAAGCAATTGAGATACTCTGCTCCACCCTAATGATCTTGTGAAGCCCTGGTCTTCATACTATGGGTGCTGACACACGTGCTCCCAAATCTACTCCACATACAACCTCCCTCAGTCTCTCTCAGCAATTCTGACTCAGCTCCTAACACATAATGGTTACATCACCATGTGAGTGGGAGATGGACAAGCCAGTCTCTTCCTGGGAGATTTTCCCACACCACATCTACTGAAACTCTGTAGTAATATTCTAGGAGGTTGAGAGCCAATGAAAAGTTCTATTCCATGACCCTTAAAACATGTCTTATAGACTAAGTCCTGAGTGAATAAAAAAGATAGAATCAGCTGGTACAACTTCTTTTAATTATTTTCAGAGATAATATTACAAGAGAAATACAACACATTTTAATCAAATCCCTCACAGATCTAGGACCTGTTGATACAGCTAAGATGGCAGGCCACCAAGCTCCAAGAATTAGCCTGTCTCTGCCTTGCTGGTGCTTGGATGTCAAGCATGGCCGACCACACTTGGCTTTTTGACACGAGTTCTGGGCATTCAGCTCAGGTCCTCATGATTATGCAGCAATGGTTTTACCAGCCAAGCCATCTCCCCAGGCATGGCCCTGCACTTTTCTGTCAGCTGGTCCAGAATTGTCAACATTCCCTCCCTCTAGGGAACTGTATCTGTTCATCTTTGAGTGTGGGTGTATGTGCATGTGTGTATGCATGTGTGTGCACGTGTGTTCATGTGTATGCATGTGTGTATGCGTGTGTGCATGTGTGTGTGCATGTGTGTGTACACGTGTGTGTGTACACACTTCTGTGTGCACATACATATGGAAGCCAGAGGACAAGCACCATCCCTGAGGAGCTGTCCACGTTGTGTTCAAGACAGAGTCTTGCGTAGTACAGTTGATTCTCTGGCCAGTGAGCCCCAGTTTCCACATTACTCAATGATCCAGTACTGATATTAAAAAGTGCACATCACCGTACCTGGTTTATTCTAAGGTTTCTGGGAATCGAACTCTGTAACATGAGGGCCTGCTTGTTGGGGTTTCTGTCCTGCCCGGTTCCCCAGCCATTTACTCACAAAGAAAATCACACAGAGAGTCTACATTAGACATAAACTGATTGGCCCATTAGCTCAGGCTTCATATTAGCTCTTATAACTTATATTAGTGAATTATTCTAGTATATGTTAGCCACATGGCTCGGTACCTTTTTCAGTGGGGCAGGTCACATCCTGCTTCTTCGGTGTCTGGACAGGACTGGGGAGGAATGGGCTTCCTCCTTCCCAGAATTCTCCTGTCCTCCTTGCCCTGCCTCTACTTCCTATTTGGTTGTCCCACCTATACTTCCTGCCTGGCTACTGACCAATCAGCATTTACTTAAAACATAATTGACAGAATACAGAATTGTCCCACACCACTTCCCCCCCCTTCTTTTTTTATTAAAAAAGTCCATTTTTTGGGAATGTGGGTGTAAAATTCCAGGCTACTTCCTGTTGGTTGGGGGCACTGATAATCTTATGGGGACCTAAAGAAAATTTAAGTCCTGACTGGAGTATCCCGTGAGGCTTGATCATCTCAGGCAGCATCTTGAATCTGTTCTGGATGTAGAACTCTGACATATGGTCCATCTGTTCCTACCGGAGATTTCTCAGGTGGTCTTCCTTGATAAAACCTGATTTTTCTTAACTTAGAATGAATCCACAGCCTCTCATTTCCTGTGGAAACAAAAGAAAAATCTCTTATCCAAAGTAACATACCTTTTTTTTTCAATTTTGAAGTCAAGGTATTTTCAAAATACCTATCTTGGATTAATTCAGCAGCATTTATAAGCAAATATCTTTTAGCAGCTGTTGCTCCTTCCTGAGCATTCAAACAATTCAAAGACAGCATAATAACATATAGTATCCAGATTCTCTGTGTGTTTTCCATCTTTATGCGGCTTTATTTTAAACTCTATTTCTTTTATTTTTAATTTTTGGCTTTTTGAGACAGGGTTTCTGTGTATCTTTGTCCTGGAACTCACTCTGTAGACCAGGCTGTCCTTGAACTCACAGAGATCTGCCTGTCTCTGCCTCCACAGTGCTGGGATTAAAGGTGTGTGCTACCACACCATGAACTCACAGAGATCTGTCTGCCTCTGCCTTCTAGGCATTGGGATTAAAGGTGTGTGGTACCACACCTTGAACTCACAGAGGTCTGTCTACCTCTGCCTCCCAAGTGTTGGGATTAAAGGTGTGTACCACCACACCCAACTACTCTCTTTCTTTCTTTTTTATTTTAAGGATTTTAATCTTTTTTTTTTCAAGCCTGCATATATTTTTAACACACTGTAAACCATTTAGAGGTTTTCTTCATCTTTGAATCTCTCTTTACTGTATATCTCTCTTTTTCTGACCATGAGTCTTTAATTTGCTAAGCAATATGGAGAGGATTAAAGCCATGGCTTTGATGGCTGGATCCAGCCCATTCTTTAGCTTTCCAGCCTAATGGCAGAGGTACTGGCCAGAGCCGTGTTCACTGCCACAACTCTACAGCATTTCAAGGTCCCTGCCAGCAGCAAGCTGCAGCAGTGTGCTCACAAACCACACTCAAATGCTCCTTAGCTGGACCCACTGCCTGAAGGAGTCAGAGTTTGCCCTGGCAGGATGGCCCAGAAAGCCGGCATTTTAAAACAGTGTGGCTTTTTTCCTGCTACAGATAAAACCCAAAAAGCATGCAGTCAGCATTTTGTCAACACCATTTAAGTGTTTCGTGGCAGGACCTCTTTAAAGAGCTGCAAGGTTTTGAGCTAAAGCTGAGTGAGGAAGCCTCTCTTAAATGAGAGTGCTTGCTTGCCTCTAGCAAGTAGAGGAGACCTGAGAAATTGCTGCTACCAAGAAACCATGCATAATGCCTTTATTTTGTTCTAGAATTACTTCCCAAGCTGTCTCAGGCTTTATGTGGATGCACCATTCTGTAACATGAGGGCCTGCTTGTTGGGGTTTCTGTCCTGCCCAGTTCCCCAGAGAAAATCACACAGAGAGTTTATATTAGATATAAACTGATTGGCCCATTAGCTCAGGCTCCTTGTTAACTCTTATAACTTATAGTAACCCATTATTCTTATCAGTATTAGCCACATGGCTTGGTACCTTTTTCGGTGGGACAGGTCACATCTTCCTTCTTGTGTGTCTGGGCAGGACTGCAGTGGAATGGGCTTCCTCCTTCCCAGAATACTCCTGTTCTCATTGCCCTGCCTCTACTTCCTGTCTGGTTGTCCCACCTATACTTCCTGCCTGGCTACTGCCCAATCAGCATTTATTTAAAACATAATTGACAGAATACAGAATTGTCCCACACCAGAACTCAGGTCCATGTCCTTGCGTGGCAAGCATTTCCATAATAGGTCTCTCTCTGGCCCACACTTCAATCATACATAACAGAAAACTATAGACTCGCCTGCTCAAACAGCATCTTTTATCATAACTAAGGAAAACTGTAAGTATCTATTCTTCAACTCCATCAAAGACCCCAAAAGGATATAATATTACCTAAATTAACAGGAAGTACATTATAAGCAATTTTCAAAACTATAGAATTAACAGAGACATCTTACAGCCTGGACATTCACCCAAAGTCTTTCTGTAACTTTGGGCAGCCATCTTCAGCCTACAGGCTCATAGTATCTGGAGACTTTTCCATGAAACAGAAAATTTCAAAGACTGTTTCATCTCTATTGGCAGTTTGTCACTTTCTTCTCTGTCTTGTAGAATGCCTGGAGACTCTTTCATGAATCAGGTACCCTGAAGGACTGTCTGACCTTTTTTAGGCAAGTTCAGTAGTCATTTTTCTGTGGGTCCTGTATGTCCAGTTCATGCATCATAATATCAAGCAGTCTAGGCAAGAGCAATTTCTGCCCAAATGGCTAGCTTTGACATATTGAAAGCAAATTCCATAACGAGTTTCTTTGATGCCCATCAACCTCTTGAAGTAATTGGCGCTGCCAGGAGCAAAGGTGTCTCATTGTCATGAAAGGTCTAAGTTCTTAAAACATTTTAAATGGCATATTCTGTATGTCTTTGAGAGATTTGAAGAATACCTATCCATCTGCAATATATCTCCGTACATCTAATAAACCTAACTAACATGACTACAAGTTTGACTATTATAGATGACTATATATTAATCTGTAATTTTTAATTATGCATTACATTTTTAAATGAGCTGTATAAACATAATGCCTTAAACAGGAGCAGAAATACATATACATATAACAAAATTGACCTTAAATTTGTATCAATAAACCAAGATTTATATCAGTGCAAAGTATTTATCTCTGTAGCCTCTTCCCCTTTAAATGGAAACCAACATTTATAAACAATAATTTAGGGAATTTGAGCATTGTTCTAATTACTATTTCCTGCTGATTGGGGGGCACTGTTAATCAGGTCTTTCATGGGGTATTCTGTGTGGTAGGTCCATCTGAGCCAGCAGTCCTGAAGCTGTCATTGATGTTGGACCATCTGGGTCATTGCATCAGGGGGTCTTGCTTGATTAAGCTATATTAGCTAGTAAGGAATCCACCGCTTTTTATCCTCTGTGTAAACAAAAGCAGAACCTCTTTTCCAAAGCAACATATCCTTAGACCCAAATTTTGAAGTCAAGATACCTTTAAAACATATGTGTTGGTTTAGCTTAGCAGCCTATACAGTGAAACATGTCTCTGTACTTAGCTCATTTACAGTCAAAAAATTCAAAGAAAACACAATGATATACTTAATCCAGATTCTCTGTATATTTTCTATCTTTATGCAACTTGTTTTTAAACTCTATTACTTTTTAATATTTATTTATTATCTTTATTCCTTTAATCTATGACTGTCTATAGTCTGTTTCTTTAAAGACTTTGTTTTATTTTTAAAACTATTTTTTATAACTGTCTATAGTCTTTTTCTCCTCTCTCTTTAAGCCTACGTACATTTTTTAAACACACTGTGACCCATTCAGAGGTTTATTTCTGTCTGAATCTATCTTCATTACCTATCAGCAATCATTGTCTGACCAGGAGCACTTTTAAAAGGTAAGCAGCTCAGTCACAGCAGCCTCTCTCAGCTTTTCAGTATGAAAAGCCAGCTCTGGGATTGACAGGTGGGAGCTGTCCTCTCTACCTCAATTCTGGGAAGCAGTTGGCCCATGCTGCCACCAAGTAACTTGCAGCATGCTGCCCACAACCCCTATTCAAGTGCTCAGCCTCCTGAAAGAGACAGAGCTGTTTGTGTAACTAGCACAAACCAGGAAACCTCCCTAAAGGAGCCACACAGTTTTTGCTGCTACCTCTAAGTCAGGAAGCCTTCTCTTAAAGGAATTGTGTCTCTGCTTGCTTCTAGCAAACAGAGCCCACCCAAGAAAATGCTGCTATCATGAAGTCATGCTTAACTCTGGTTTTGTGTGTGTGTGTGTGTGTGTGTGTGTGTGTGTGTGTGTGTGTGTGTGTGTGTGTGTAGAATTTCTTCCCAAGCTCTCTCAGGTTTTATATGGATGTAGTTGCTCCACATTAGACACCATTTTGTAAACAAAGACTGCTCATTTGTTTCCCAGCCACTCAGATCTGATAATCACATACAAACTGTGTTAATTATAGCACTGCTTGGTCAATAGCTTAGGTATATTCCTGACTAACTCTTATACCATAAATTAACCCATTTCTATTAATCTGCATATTGCCACAAGGCTGTAGAAAGGTTATGGAGTCCTTTTCCTTCAGCAGCTTCATGGCATCTCCCTGACTCTGCCTATTCTCTCTCTATATATCTCTGTTCAGATTCCCCACCTGGCTTTATTCTGCCCTGCCATAGACAGAAGCAGCTTCTTTATTCATCATACAGAAAGACATCCCACATCACTATTATATCCAGGGGTGGAGCCTCATCCCACACATTCACACACATAAAACATATTATTAAAAAACAATCAGAGGATCATTGTGCCATGTGTAGAAAGGACAAACATCTATGTTACCTCTCCTATTACCTTCTGTGGCAGTGGTTCTCACCCTTCCTAATGCTGTGACACTTTAATACAGTGCCTCATGTTGTGGTGACCCCCAACCACAAAATTATTTTTGTTGCTACTTCATAACTGTAGTTTTACTACTGTTATGAATTGTAATTTAAATATCTGTGTTTTCTGACAGTCTAAAGCAACCCCTGTGAAAGGGTTGTTTGACTCCCCAAAGGGGTTGCCACCCACAAGTTGGGAACCACATTCTGGAAGCTTCTATGTTGTTGTGGCTTTTAAGTGGTTAAATGTATCTGTCCAGCCCTTTCCTAGCCTCTCTCTACCACAGCTCTTCCTTGCCCAACCTCGGTTTCCTTGTCTACCAAGTCAAGACAACAGCATCCATTTTCCTATGAGCGGTTGCTGTGGGAGTTTGGCACGTGAATAGCATCAGTAAATGTCAATTTGCCCTCTCTATTTAGATGTTTTCTTTTACCTCTGCCCAAGGAACATTGCCATTTTCTTAGTGCCGTTAATCTTAACTAATTCTTAGAAAAAAAATTCTTTGATTGAACAAATTTATATCAATGTGTTCTTGGTGAATATCAGTCATTAATTCTCCCAAAGGCATCTGGTATGTTTTTATGGTTTATTGGTAACCTAAACCGATTCAGCAGTTTGTGCGTTTGTGCATTTCCAACAGTTCAACAGAATAAAGTGGAAAAATATAGATTTGTGTTGATGAGAAATCAGCCTTCAGGGACCAGCTGCTCCCTGCTCTTTGCATTTCTCAGCTTCTCTTTCTACTCCTGAGATTGAAGATGTTTGGAGCTTTGCACATGACTCCCAGCCTTGGGAGCCAAAGCTGCCCATGTTAGTCTAGTCTGTTCTGACCTCAAAACACATCCCCTATCACCACGCCTCATACACACATACTAGTATATCAGTGAACTCAGATCCTGTGCCCTGCTCTCTCACACATGTACAATAAGCTGAAGTGACCATGAATGGAGCCACACTTGTGCACAGAGTATCAACAAAGATGCACGCTACCACAGCTACCTTGAATATGTGAAGACTCCTCCTGTTTCTTTTGTCTCCTCTCAGATAACCCAGAAAACATGGTTCAACTCCCATGATGACAACTACAAAAGGCCAAAGTCGTCCCTCAACAACTTGACTTAGACATTTCTTTTGATCATGAATTTGCATGGATTACTCATAAGCAAACTTGGACCTATCTCCGACCTGTCACTGAATATCTTTGCCATTTTCCCCAAGTTATTTTCTCCACCGAATCTTAAATGTTAATTTCTAGCAAAATGGGTAAAGACCTTCCTTCCTCCAAGCAGGGTGAGCTGAGCTCACAGTAGGTGGGAGCCAAGGCAGCACCCAGAGCCTCTGAAGGTAAGACGCTTTCAGTGAGTTGAGTGCTGGCCACACCCCATCTCCTGTAGGAGTGGAACATTGGCATGTTGTCCCAATCCTCAACCTTAAGTTAGGAGTACAGAACAGGGTGTATACATTCTGCCTTGAGCACAATGCACACCACCACATGGCCAGGGGCCACCGCCAGTAGTTTTCCTGTGAGTGCACCTTTCTTTATTTTAACTACATTTGCTTCTCCACTGGAGGAGGAAAGCCTGTGTGGAGATTAGAGGACAGCTTGCAGGAACTGCCTTTGATTTTCCCCTTATACAGTGTTGGCTCCAGGAATGAAACTCAGGTCCTCAGCCTTGGCAGAAAGTGCCTTTCCCTATCAAGCCATCTTTCTGGCCCTTAGATGCACCTTAAGATTCTCATGCACTAACCTATCTATCATCTGCAGTTTAATGGTTTTCCCAAACCAGGCAAGAATAAAAAGAGTGAAATCGGTATTTTTAAGACAGAGTTCAGATAAATAAGACGGGTAAGAGAAGCAAAACCTGCATGCAGTTCAGTGCTTCTGATGGCCTTGACAGTCACTGTCTGTCAAAGTCATGGGCAACAGAAGGCCCCTGCCAGCCCCTACCCAACCTGTCCTCCTGAGGCTGCGGCTCTTACTCCTTCCACAGCATGCAGAAGGCTCAACCACCAGACCAGGAAGCATTGGCTCTCCTCTCTGCTCCTTGAAAGCACAAGCTGCAGTGGACACCATGGGGTGTGGAGAAGCACAGAAATCAATCCCACACATGCAGTGGAGTCTATAGGAAACCTTTACACACGGCCGAGTCAGAGAAAATGGATTTATTGCTGGCAGCTTGATAGCAGATAAAATTATATTATTTTTGAGTAGAACAGAGGAAATTAGGCAGAGGTGGGGGCTGGGGGAGACCACATCCTATTTCTAATTTACTCTGCCTTCTCCAAGGCCTATGCAGAGGATCAGCTGCCCCCAAGGACCCTGACACTAAAGTGCATGCAGATAAGTCAAAAGCATAATGGAGTGATGGTGGTGGAACATTTTGTAAAGAGATACTGGGGAGGCATTGAACATTGTCAAGGGTCACTCTCTGGACCAGCTGCTAATCAAACTGTTCTCATCCCTGGAGCCCTAGTGTGGAGTAGCCCTCCCCCCAGGGCCTGCCACTTTCTGCCCACAGGCGATCCCTCTGAGTCTTTCAAGCTGGGAGAAGAGGCCAGGCAGGCAGGCCTGTCACTTCAGAGGGAGTGCAGACGCCCCGCAGTGATGTCACCAGCCACAGTGGCTCTGAGATGCCAGGTACAAGCAGCACCATCCATCAGCGAGCTGGAAATGTGACAGTCTGCACGCACAGTGGAAACAAGCAGAGCTCCATGGATTTGTCAGGCGGGGGGAAAATGAGGGCCAGAGGACTCTTTCCATAGAGGTGCTGGTCAATGCTGAGCTGGGAGGATGGAATGGGCCTGCGTTTAGACCAAGTTATAACCACGAATCCTCAGCCCTAACACACAGCCTGCCTTGAGAGAACAGAAGAAACACACATGCACACACATGCACACACACACACACACACACACACACACACACGACCATAAAAAAGGAAAGAAAATTAAAGCAAAAATATGTTCACCAGCAGAGTGGGAAAAAATGAAAATTTCCATAGTGCCCAACAGGGAATGGGCACTTTGGGTAGCCAATTTAGTGCAGCATTGACCATTTCGAGCAGATTTGGAGATGGTTACAGTAATGGGGAATGTAGATTGAGAGATGCCCAGGGCATCAGCCAAGCACACTCATGGTAAGTTGACTGAGATTTCTGTCCCATCCAATCCTGTAGCTGTTCAGTCCAAAAGAAACACACAAAGGCCTACATTAATTATAAACTGGTTGGCTAATGCTCAGGATTCTTATTAACTCTTATATCTTACATCTTAACCCATAATTCTTGTCTGTGTTAGTCACATGGCTTGGTACCTTTATCAGCGAGGCATTCTCATCCTGCTTCCTGTGTGTCTGAATGACAACTATAGACTGACTCTTTCGTCTTCCCAGAATTCTCCTGTTCTGGTTGCCCCACCTCTACTTCCTGCCTGGTCACCCCACCTGTACTTCCTGCCTGGCTACTGGCCAATCAGGGTTTCATTAAAATACAAGTGACAAATCTTTACAAAGTACAAGACCATCGTCCCATAGCAATGGTATGTCTGTGAGGGTACTTCCAAAGGGGGGAAAGACCATTGTGAATGCAGGGAACACATTCAACAGGCTGGATATCCAGACAGAAAGTGGGGAGGGAGAGCTAGCTGGCATGCTGTCGGCCTCATCCCTCCCTGGAGAGCACATCCTGGATGTCAGAGTCCAGCTTCTCCAGCAAGTGCAAAGTCCCAGGTTCAACTCCTAGGAGTGAATAATAATAATAATAATAATAATAATAATAATAATAATGGAAAAATTAAAAGCTAAACAAGAAAGGCTAGAAATGTAGGGGAAAAAAAGAGGAGACTACAGATTACTGGGCACACGTGTTCTCATTGATTCCAGGGTGTTGGGAGACAGCCACTTGCATACGGACCCAGTCAAAGGAAACTCTCTGGAAGGCAACCTTGGTGACATATGTGATTTCTTAGAAGTGTTGATGCCCTTAGGTACACCAAAAGCACTTCTAAAGGACAATCATAGATTCATACAAGAGAATACCATTCCCACATGGCTTGCAACAGTGAGGTTTTAACAATGTATTACTGGGGTGGGGTGCAGCTTAGCATGTTCAAGGCCCAGGGCTCAACTCCCTAGCATCACAGGCACAAGAAACAAAGATGCCAATTCCTTCGTGGCCCTTCCTGCCCACTTGGTACATCTCGCAAGGTCCAGATGCAGAGATGATCTCCTGGTACCTGAGCATACAGCCTTGTGTGCCGGCAGCGTCTGTGAGGATAGCGGAACGTGTGCTGTCCACCCTCTGATGCTCACCACACTGCACCAAAGGACACGCGGCCTGTAGACATGGGCAGTGTCTGCAGAAACGGCTTCCATGCCTGCCTCTCCCCTAAGCTCCTAAGCAAGTCTAGCTCCAGGAAAAGTGGATCGGGCTGTGATAACTAACACGTACCTCCTCTCCAACCAAGGAAACGTCTCAGGGCTAATCAGCCCAGCCGGTATAGGCTCCTCTCACCCCTACCCACCCACAGTCTAGGCTGGCACAGTCCATACAAGTTTGCCCTTCCTTGACTCGAACTTATAAGCTCTTCAGGAGATACGCTGTCAATCCATGCTTTAAAAAAAAATAGCTACTGTTGAGGCTGAGGACATGGCTTAGTTGGAAGAGTGTCTGCCAAGTACACACTGAGCCCTAGGTTTGATCCCCAGCAAAACAAGAGCTGTAAGTATACATTTATTTACCCAAATCATGGGAGGTAGAAGCAGGAAGCTCGGGAGTACAAGGTCATCCTTGACCACATAGGAAGCTGGGGACTAGCCTGGGATACATGAAAACATGGCTGCTACTAGGTTTGGGGATAGCTCAATCAGTAAGTACCCTCCCCGCAAGCATAAGGGTATGAGTGTGGATCTCTAGTGCCATGAAAAGCTGGAAGATGTCATGACTTCTGTAGCCCTAGGGCTGGGAAAACAGAGAGGTGGTTTCCAGAGCTTGCTAGCCAACCAGCCTAGCCAATCAGAGACCTTCAAGTTCAGAGAGATCATCTCAAAAAAGACCCTCGAGCCATCCTGAGTTGATGGCCAGTGCTTTCATCCAGCGCCACTCAGAGGGGAAGGTTAAGAATGGCACATGAGGCTTGAGGTTGACAGAGCTGGGCTTTGAACACAGGCAGTCGGGCTCTGAGTCCCCACGCATCTGGACAGATGTGCACCACACCAGCTTTACTGTAGTCATGTGACAATGCATAACAAGGTTTTCTGTGCATATATCTGATGAGCTATGAGCCAAAGTTGACCACTGTCATTAAACATCTAAGCTTCAAAACAAGAAAAGGTCTCTGACTTGTGTTCCATCACTTACTTCTTACCGCACAAGACAGGTAACAAATATTATTTATCTCTCCTTCAGATTTTAATCAAACCAATTAAACAAAGACAACAAACCTGAAAACCATGAGTTGTTTCCTTCTCTTTTAAAGAATTATAAGACTGTTCAGTTCACAGGGCAGCATTTGGTGGCTTCATCCATGTACCTTGAAACGACATTCTGAAATCTTCCTTAGACATCTTGTGATTTTTACTGGCAAA
>PVIU01000237.1:260133-303885 GCA_004026605.1 Ondatra zibethicus
TTCTTATACAAACCACCAGAACATACACACACATGTATGTGCATACGTGTGTGCATGTGTGCATGCTTGTGTGTGTGTTTGTGTGCATGCTTGTGTGAGTGCTTGTGTGCGTGCATATGTGGATGTGTGTGTATGTGTGTGTGTGTAGGGAAATGGTCTGAGAAGATAATCTTAACATTAAATGCCAATGCTCTCTCTTACTTTTATTCAGATAACACAGAGAAAAGAAAGAAGGAAGTACAGATTATAAACCACAAGATCTTCATTGAAACACTGTGCAAAATTTGCACACTTTATTGAATCTATTACCCCTTATTATTGCAATTTTCATTTCCCTAAAGCAATAATTGAGACCGCTAAGACTACATTAGGGACCTAAATGTCAGAATCCCCACTCTCTGAAATGGTGCCACAACCCTCAGGTTTTTTTTACTTAAAATCCTTCTCTTGTTTAAATTCTGGCAATTCAGAAAAATCATGCAAGTCACATCCAGAGATTTCACTCGGTCCAGCCCTCACCATGACAGCGTGGTCATAAAGACGATGGCCACAGCCTGCGGATGCCAACGATAGGGCGAGATGGATCAGACTGGTAGCTCTCAACTTTGAGCTTTAGAGAGGATTAGCATGCTGAGGGTAGCAAAGGACAGCATCACCTGGCACAATGATTAATAAGCAAACCATTCAGGGTCTGTGTGTAAGAGGCACACATGTATACACATGGACAGACATGTCTTCATCATACAAACTCCACCATTGCCTTTATAGGCCAGAAGTAGCTTATGACTCAAACACAAACTCTCCTCTCTCTCTCTCTCTCTCTCTCTCTCTCTCTCTCTCTCTCTCTCTCTCACACACACACACACACACACACACACACACGCACACCACTGGTTATCAGCTGGCCTTCTAATTTTAGCTGTATGGCATCCGCATCAAAATCACCAGGGGATCACTCAGGGCAATTTGCTCCATCCTATGGGGTCCGTACACAATCCCTCTTATCCCCTATCTGGGAAGCACTTCCTCGCAGACCACGGATATTAACTGCTGCTTTTTCTGTATGTGCTTAGCACTTAAGAGGAGCATTATTTGGCTGGATAAATCTCCACTCATGTAGCTTTAACTGTTGTCAGCCTTCCATGGCTGTGTGTTCTGCATCAGAAAATCCAACCACCTCAGTTCGAAAACACTTGAAAAAAATTCTGGGCATATAATTATTCCCATCATTTTCTCTGAACGGTACCTACAGTACTGTTTACATACATTTACATTGGGTGTTCCATGTTTAGAGATGACTTGACACACATTGGGGGATACAAGCAGCTTCTCTACAAACACTGAGTCATTCTACACAAGGGGCTTGAGCATCCACAGACTTTGGGGTCCTCACGGGTCCTGAACCAATCTCCTGCAGATGCTATACATGTATATTATCTGTACATTTAAAATGTGCATGACTTGTTCAAAGTTCTACTGAGGACTGCCCCTTAGGGCATGTATAGTCGAGATACAGCATGCCTGGAATGATGCAACAGTCTCCATGTCCACCACCGAAGTTCAGCTTGTGGAGCCTCTGCTCATGGAAGACACGCCTGCAAGTCCCCAGGAGATTCTCAGGGCTGTTTCTCTGGTGCCTGTGTCCTCAGAGAAGAAAGGGGGACAGAATTACCGCAGACGAAGCTCCCCTCATCCTCAGGAACTGGCTCCTGGTCAGACAGAGATTCATTGGCATCAGAGGGAAGGGAGGAGAAAAACGAAGGGAGGAGGGTTTGATTTAGGAGAATTTCAGAAGCAGTCACAGCTGAACCGCGTTCCCACTGTCAACGTCCTGTATGCACTCGTCACTCTCTAACACATCTCTCACAATCTAGACAAGACAAATCGCGTTCCCTGAACCTTCCAGGCTACTGAATCTGTACTTTCTGATCCACCGATCACCACCCTGGAAAAGCTATGAAAGGCCTAATGGGCTCAAGGCCTTCAGTGCATCTGGAAAAGAACCTTCCATATACAAAACTGAACAGGTCTCTTTAAAAAGCATCACGAGAGGCTGAAAAGGTAAGTGCGAGGACTCAAGCTTGGATCCAGGACCCATGCATCCCAGGGATGCTCTGGGAGACGGGAGGACAGAGGTGGGGGAAGCCCTGGGTCTGTGCACAGCTCTCCTGCTGTACGCAGCGGCAGACAAGACTGTCTCAGACCAATGGGGAAGGCAAGGATCACCCCTTGAGGATGTCCTCTGGCCTCTGTATGTGCTCCCTGAGCTATGAGCACTGTGGCCCCCATACACCTGCACACATATACACAGCAGTTTTCAAAATCATCACCAGTCCTCAGGGCCGTGTTTCCCTGGGTCAACACTGGTTTCCCTCTGCACGCCTTCCGTCTTCATGAGTTATCTGTCCCTGTCTCAAAATCTTAGCCGCCAATGGTGGGAAATGGTCTTTTAAATGCCATGTAATGAGCAGCTAGAAGCCAGTGGCTATGCAAGGGGCACTTGATGCAGGAATGCTGGCCTTCCAGAAGCTTCGCTGACTTGAAGTCACGTCTGAAAAACTGAAAACCTTAGCAGAAATCCAAGGAAGCCAACTGACTTCTGCCCTCAGCATAAACATAAAGGCAGCAAGTGACGTGATGCCGGGGGGTGACCTCAAACGGACCCTTGAAGGTCATTTGAAGGTCGTGCAGCGCCGCTGGGGTAGGGCTGTTGTTCTCCTCCAGCTCTCACTGCTCGGCAGCCGTGCCTGCCCTTGAGCAGAAGGCATGACACCGACACCGTCAAGTGAAGGAGAAGCTGCTGGGCTGCTTTTAGGGCTCCTCTGTTTTTGGCTTGGGGCCTGCAGATAATTTATTTAAAAGACTTAACGGGTCCCTTATGGCTGGGATCCATTTTAATCTCTAAATTGACCACTCTTTTCAATTGAGCTTAAAAGTGAAGAGGCCTGGGATTGCAAACGGGAAAAGTGAAGTGTCTCCTGATTATAAATGTAACAGATGCTGATAGATGACATTAGCAAAACCCAGGAAAAAGACATCAAAATAAAGACCTCCAGCAGTCCCCCCCCCACACACACACTTCGAGAGACATCTTTAGACCATCTATTTTCTTTGGGCCTTTACTGGTTAAATATTAACTGTGATGTCACATAAGTGGGTCTATTAATAAAGCATGGTGAGGACTTTTACACTTAGTAATTTTAGACCTCGTAGTATAAAATGTAGCAGGACATATCCATCGAAAATATATTACAGCCAGGCTTGGTGGCATGGGCTTTTAATCCCAGGTACTAGAAAGGCTGGGACAAGAAGTTTTTAGGTTCAAGGCCAGTCTGATCAACTTAGTAAGCCCATGTCTTGAAATAAAAAGCAAAAAAAGGGCTGGGAATATATCTTACAGGCAGAATGCTTATCCAAAGTACATGAGGCCCTACATTCAATCCTGGTACCACAAAAAAAAAAAAGAAAGAAAGAAAGAAAAGAAAAGGAAAAAGAAGGAAAAATATACATCAAAGACAAAGCTTTTCATGTGTAAATAAGCTGTAGACTATAACTCCTAAGTTGAAAATAACAATAATAATAATAGTCCACAGCCACAGGAATTGGGACGTGCAGGGGTGCGTCTTTTAAGAGCAGCAAATGTATCTTTCTATTCAAACCCACTACCCATCTCAACTCCCCCCCCCAATAAGCTCAGGACTAATGAATGGCTCTCAGGCCCCTACCACGCCCCTCCATATCCCTCAACCCTGTCTCCAACCTGAATCAGAGGAAGCTGGGGAGGCTTGCACCTCCAGCAGGCCTTCCCAGTGGTGCGGCCTCTAAGTTGGAGATCCCTGCTGCTCTTTCTTGAGTGGCTGGAGCAAGCCCAGGTAAACTCTCATGGAGAACCTGGCTGAAACGCAGTTACAGTCACCTCCTGTATCTTTGTCTGTATACAGCGTAGGAGATAGTGGACAATCTTCCCCACAGGACTGTCTCATGGGGAGGGAGAGCTATGACCAGTGTTCATTTCCTCTCGGGACATTTCTAGAAGCTGCTTTCTAAAATTGCTAAGATGCAGAACCCAGACAAGATGCCGAGACTTGCCTCTCTGGTCACCGTTAGGCGAGAGGCAATGAATGGGTGCAGCTAAGATGAACCCTTTGCCTCCCAAGAACCACTTCTGTACTGATGACTTTGTAACTAACCAATCAGAGCAAAGCTGCTTCTGAACCAGCCAATCACAGCAGGTGCTACGCCCAGTTGCCACCCTTCCCCATGGGAAGAAATAGCTCCTTGAAAAAAAGTTTCTATATTATTACCTAAGAACCCGTTACAATGGCCATTGACGCCCAAAAGGAAACGGAAAACTTGGTTTTCAGGGAAAGCAGAAAATGCCGGTCGCCTGAAAAGACCTGGGTCCTGTGATCTTGAAGGGCAAAAGTTCTAAATGGCTCTCTCAAGAGCTCCGTCACTGCCATCTAACTCCTAATTTGAAATGCAACTTGCACAGAATTTCCCAGCAAAGTCACCTGCCAAGACAAAAGCGTCCTTCGTCCTTCGCCCACAGATCTAATCTTTTCTGCAAAACCCAAGATGCTTCAGCAGCTTAAACCAGACCGTGCACAATTAATGACCAGAAACTCCAATTTCATGTTAATTGGTTTTAATTACATTTTCTCCTATGCTTATCTACAGGGGCTGCTTGCCAGAGAACCAGCAATTTAATATTTGAATTCTCTGCGTCATACTCATCCTCTTTGAAGTTAAATAATAAAACATCCTCACACTGCACCTGAACAGTCCACCAGGGAGAGAGAGGGAAGGGGGAGGAAAAGAGAGAAGAGTGGACTCAAAAACAGATTCTCCAAAGATGGAACTCAAGAGGTCTGAGGTCCATTTCAGATTACCAGGGCCTTAGTCAAATCTCTCAAAGTAACAAAAACAGAAAGCATTGGCTCAAACTTCCTGAGCTGACCACTGCAATATAATTGGTGCATCTAAAAGCAAGACATTGGAGGATTATAAATGAAGCTGCCTCCCTCTTCCAGTAGACTCTAAATGCCCTGCCTTTAACAAAAATAAGTACAACCCCTGTTCCTGGTAGCTGGGCAGCAGAAAAGTCCTTGGCAAAGATCCAGGGTGAGAGATAGGGGTCTTTCTCAGGTCACAGTCAAGGGCGCAAGGATCAGAAAATCATATTCTTGTCATGTCTCAAGACATTCCACAGGAGATTACACAATGGCTACTTAGGAGTGTCGGCTTGATTGGATTAATAATGATAAAAGCTACTAAAATATTAGATCACCATCAGACAAAAGATTCTAGATCACCTACTCCAACATCCCAACGTAGTCTCTGTTACACTTCATTTTTTTTTTTGTAAACTTCACTAGTTTTGAAATTTTCACTTATATCCATTTAGAGACAGGGCCATGAAAAGCAACATTCATTTATGTCCCCCCTGTAATCGAGAATGTTAACAGCCAATTTTCTCAAATGCTGACACCGCTCAGCCTGTCTTCAGGACAAAAATACTCATCTTTGCTTCTAATCAAAGGCCTTACTCGCGATTTATATACATCCATTCTGTTTTATTGTATTTTCAAGAGTTCCATCAAGTCGGTCGCACCACTTCTATGAGTTTTCCCTTGAGCACACAAGTAATGATTCTTAGAAGGCAACAGCTGTGGGCCGACAGAGCCGGTATATTTCTGTGGAAGCTGCCATTGTTCGGAAGGTCAGCCATCAAATGGGGCTCATTTTTCACTTGAGACAAAGGCGGTGCGAAGGTCTTTTCAATTTGTATGAAATTGGACTGCTTTTGTAGGGGCAAAAACACATGCAGAAGCCCAGTCTTCTAAAAAAAGAAATGTTGTATAAGATTTATGAGTTTTAAGATCCACGAACCGCTGGTCAAGCGATTAAGGTTTTAATGAGACTTTGGAAAACAAACAGTAAGTAGAAGTTATGGCTACTTTTTAGGGGCAAAAGGATTCCTGTTATTCTTATGACACAAGGATTATTAGAATTAATATTAGGCCTAGAAAGTTAAAGATGGAAGTAGCAGAGAGCAGAGGAGCCCGGGTGATGATCAGCTGTAAAGGGCTGGCTACACCCATATGACCCACATAAAAAGTTGAACACTGGCTGTGAGTCTACAATCCTACTACTGGGGAGATAGAGACCAGAGGATCCCTGAGGTTTCCTGGTCAGTCAGCCTAGCCAATCAGTGAGCTCCAAGCTCATAGAAAGGGAGGGAGGGAAGGAGGGAGGGAGGGAAGGAGGGAGGGAGGGAGGGAGGGAGGAAGAGAGCAGCCAAGGAAGGCACCTGACATAAATTCTGACCTTTACATACATGAACACCCATGTATACCCACACACACATACATGCATACACAAACGTGTATGTACACACAAAAGAAGTAACCAAGAGGGTAATAAAAGATGTCATTTTTTATTCAAGAAAATTTAAGGAACTTGACTTTCTCTCCCTTAACAACATAAGGTCTTGGCACAATGAGCTCATGACACAGTCAATGTCTGGTTGTGGAGGCTCCTTCTTGTAAGAAGGGGTTCAGTTTATTTGCTTACCCCCACTCTTCTACATTTGTATGTATATGTGTATGTATGCATGTATGTATGTGTATATGTATACTCCCAAGATGCTAACATTCACTACCTTCTGTGATGCCATTCGAAGCCTTCTCTGAGAGAACAATAATCATGGCACATACATGTACAGTCTTCAAAAGATATTGGTTTATGTAATCAGTTCTTTATAAAATTTGATCATCTTCCTCTCACCATGACATTCTGGAATCTCTGTTAGCAGTCACAAAACTCCATTTTACCATCTGCTTATCCTGTAGGACTGAAGGACTGTCCAAACCGAAAGGTTTCTGGGTGATCCTTTGCTGTGGGACAATGGTCTTGTACTTTGTAAAGATTTGTCACTTGTATTTTCATAAAACACTGATTGGCCAGTAGCCAGGCAGGAAGTATAGGCAGGGTGACCAGGCAGGAAGTAGAGGCGGGGTTACCAGGCAGGAAATAGAGGCAGAGCAACGAGAACAGGAGAATTCTGGAAAGAAGAAAGAATCAGTCTGTAGTTGTCATCCAGACACAGAGGAAGCAAGACCTTTTACCTTGCTGGTAAAAGGTACCAAACCACATGGCTAACACAGACAAGAATTATGGGTTATTGTAAGATATAAGAATTAATTAATAAGAAGCCTGAGCTAATAGGCCAACCAGTTTATAATTAATGTAGACCTCTGTGTGTTTATTTGGGACTGAACAGCTGTGGGACCAGGCAGGATAACTTCTGCCAACAACCCTTGTCACCCCTTTGCTCACTTTCCCCACCCCCCCATCTGTCTGCCCCAGCCAACTGCTGAAGTGCTGTACCATTGAGTCCAGGATGTTACAGTACAGGAATGTCGAGTATTTTCCCCAGTGCCTCACACACATATGAAGCGAGATGCTCTCCTACCACACATAGCAACAGTTCACTGCTCTGCAACTGAGCATGTTTTCTAATGTGGACATAAGCGTTCATACATAGAAAGATGCTCAAGTTGTTTCACATCCCTGTGTTTAATAATAATAAGGCTGACACCGAATACTTATGTGCAAGTCTTTGTTAGCACCTACTATTCTGTGAGCACATGTTCCGTGCGATAAATGCCTTAAAAGGGGCTGCATGGTAGTTCGCCATTTGTCTTCTTAAGAAATTATTTGTGTTTCCTAAAACCATGTCATTTTTGCATTCCCGCCAGCATGTGTGGCATTCCCACTTTCTCCATATCGTCACCAAGGCTGGGTGTGATTACTCTTCTTAAGAATGTGATTGCATGTGTGTGTCCAGCTGCTCACACGTGTGGGAGCACATGTACTATCAGGAGTATATGGAGATCAGAGGACAACCTCAAGCACCCACCCTTGCCTTCTACCACTCTGAGACAAGTTCTCTTCTCATTTGCTACTGTGTCATGTACTCCAGGCTAGTGGACCTGCGAGCTTCCAGGGGATTCTCCTGTCTCTACCTTGTATTTCACCATCCAAGTGTTCATGTTAGAGACATGTTGCCCTTTGTCTGCCTTTTACGTGAGTCCTGGGATCCAAACTTGGGTCATCAGACTTGCACAGCAGGCACCAGGATCAGCGGAGCCATGTCCTAGTTCTGTGACTCCTCTTTATAACCTTAGCATTCCAACAGATGTGCAGTTACAGTTCCCTGCGATGTTGATGTCACTAGCGTAATGAGCCATAAGACGGAGCATTATGGCATCTCTGGATGGCATGCTCCCAGCCAATCAGGACATGTTGATTGACAGTGATTTTCATATGTGCTACACATTTGTTAGGTTTTTTTTTTGTCTAAGTGTTCAATTGTCTTTGAGAAATAACTTCTGAGAATTTTTTGCTGTAACTGTGGATTTATAATATTTCTTGTGGTTATTTTCTTTTTTCAGTGATGTGTTTTGAGGCTCAGGTTTGAAGGCATAAACATTTATCACATTTAAGTCCTTTTGACTAGCTGTCCTCTTTGTTAACATCCCTTGCTCGGCTTGGGAGGTTGTTTAGGTTTGGTTTTAGTTGGGCTAGACTGAAATTCCTGATTCTGCAGCTCTGGGATCAAATCCAGGGCCATATACACAAGGCAAGCACCTCTGCGCCTTAATGAAGGCGATGACCTATTAACATTTAATGACAGAGTATGACAGATCACTGGGTTTCTATTGGTCATTTTCCACTTATTTCCTATTGCTACAATTTTCTCTTTCCCCTAGGTTTTGCTTAGTTTTTGTTTTTGTTTTTTTCTTTTTGGATTGAGTCTTTTTCCTAGGACTATTTTATCTTTTTTGTTGTTCTTTAAACTAAAAGTATTTATTATTTTATTCCCAGGGTTTCTTAGGGTTTATGCTGCTATCTTATTTTTTTACCATCTACATTCAAGTAATACACTACCTTACAGATAGTGTTTAGAAAAATCACAAATACTATACCTCTCTAATGTTCCCTCCCTGATTTTACACCAGTTTGTAAGTGTGCACTTTATTTTTCATGTTGCAAATCCTTTACACTATCATTTAAGATTTTATTAAAACTCTTGTCTGTTCAGCCATGCTGTCTCATGCGTCCCTCATCCCTTCATGTAAGAACAGATTCCTCACACTATCGTGTGTTATCCTCCAAGGCATGTTCCTCTCACACTGCTTGTGGATTTCCTGAAGGTGAGTTAATCGAAGCTCTATCTGACTTTAAATAGCTTTAATTCACCTTCTTATAATTGTTTTAAGTTCTTTTTTTTTGTTTTTTTTCTTATGACTATATCTCTTTGTAACCCAGACTCTCCTTGGCATTCATGGTCTACAAGTGTGAGCCCTGAGAAAGACCAGGTAGTGTGTTCTATAACACTGTCCATCTCATTCATCAACGCAATCATCATCCTCTGCTGGGTGGAATGCCTGTTGTTTTCTAGACACCTGGCATTGAAAGAGAGGTGAGAAGAGGTGAGGGATTATAATAAATAATCATTTGCATAATGAACAAACAGAATGAATATTATTAGCCAATACAGCTATACCAAATACAGCAGACTTTACTGTTCAGTTCATTAAATTGCTATAAAAGAGACCAAAAAAGTCTATTAACCTTCCCCAATGCTAATGGAAATCTAGAGAAGTAATTATTTTTGTGTTTAATGAGCAACAACATAAAAATCAGCCAAGCCCCTCCTTGGGCCTAAACATTATCCCATGGTTGGTTCAAAGTAAGAGTAAGCAAAGTCTACAAATGAGGTTTAAAGAGACAAGAACCCCAAGGCAGGGGCTGTTGGTGAGAATGGCTTTGACACATGCTTCTGGGCAGCCAAAGCTTGGACACAAGCATCTGGCCAGTGGAACCACACCTCATTTTTCACCGCTGCTTTGCATCCCAAAAGTCAGGGGCACACTGCATTGTTCTCACTCATGTTAATCTTACATCTCTCAGGAATCTTGCTCTTTATCAATAAGTATATTATATAGATATTTATATAGGTAGATAGATATATAGATGACTATATCTAATTATATCTATACTCAGGAGCCCTTTGAGAAAACAAAGAACACTATGAATAACTATTCTTTGGTTAAGCTGTGTTTGTAAGTTTAAATCTCAAATACTGTAGGGCTACTCCTACAGTGGGGTACCCCTACAGTGCAATGACAGCTGAATAATACAGATTATTTATTCTGTGACTGTGTTAAAGGACAGGCCAGCAGCACAAGGGTGCAGCTCTGCTTTCGGCATTCTGACGACTGTGATGGGTCTGAGAAGTACTAGAAATGAGCAACTATGACGATTAAGTTAACGAAAACTAAGAGTCTTGAGAAAACATTAGAGACATAGGCTTTTTTAATGCAGCACATGGAAAGTGGGGGTATAACTTCTTCATTGTCTTCAAAAACACACCACATGAGGACAAGACTTGTTAAAATGTGGAGTAGAAGCCTTTCTGCTCTGTGAGATCTAACAGGGCTGTGGGCAAAGAATACAGGGGAAACTGACTTCAAGAAAGCCATCAAGTCACCTGAGGGGACTGTCTACTGAGAAAGTTCTTGAGACTCATCATGTACTAATACAGCAGGCAAAACATAATGTGGCCATCAATGAGAATGAGATATAACATGGTGTCGTGTGTACCGTGTAAAATTTAGGGGAAAACGTGAATCCACTTCACCCAAATGTGTTGGCTCATGTCTGTAAAGCTAGCAGTAGGGAGTTGAGACAGTAGGACTCCTGGGCATTTGAGGTAGGAAGTGAGTTCAAAGGCAGTCTTGCCTACACAGTGAGATCCTGTCTCAAAAACAGCTATAAAGCAAGCCTTACATGAGTACATCAAGGAAGCCATGGGGAGGATAATTAGTGAGAAAGGAGAAAGACCCCACTTGATCCTTCTAGGTTGCCTCCTGTTTGACCTTCACTGCCATTTCTGCCACTGTTAGCCCTGAGTGTCCCTGTGTTGTTAAGCCAAAGGAGCACTAGGGCTTTCTTTTATTTACTTGTTAACACAATACCGATTGGCTGAGCATCTGTTGTGCACCCAGATGGAGTGGGGTGACTAGGAATGCAATCAAGCTAACCACACATCACCCCTCTCCTCTTTTACTTCTTTTGCTTAACAGAATTACTGGTGGGGAGAGATCGGTGCAGAGATGGCAGCAGAAGATGCCACAGAGACTAACGTACCTGGAGATGCAGCAAGGTTTCCTGGTGGAGACTGGGTGTGGAGACTGGGTAAGAAGTGTGCTGTGAGGCCCCAGAGTGGTGGAAGACCGGCTGCGGCTGAAGCATTGGAGACAGGCGCTGAGGCTGGCTGCAGGACCGGCAGTTTGTGCAGGATGCTACAGGTCACACTAATGAGTTTGACATTTATCCTAAGCAAGCGCTTGGAGGATTTGAAGCTAGAGTGGGAGATGGTGGACTGCCTTTTAAAATGATGAGCCCAGAGGCTTGTGAGAATAGATCTTCAGGGAAGCAGGGATGGGGAGGTGTCTAAGAATGGGGCAACAAAGACTTTTCTCTGTAGAACTGTTGAGAAACAACCAAAATGAAGAACACCCAAAGACAAAAACTCCTGGGGGGGGGTTGCAATGCCATATCCCATAAAGCAGGCAAGAAAGTGAAGAGGGTGTTAAGGTGGTTGGGAGTTCAAAGAGAGCCCTGACAGCCTGTGTGGGGAGGGAGGTAAGGGCAGGAAGGACACCCACATTGTGGTCCTGGACTGGAGTGGTGGGCTCATAAGGGAGTCACTATGAGTGAATGGACCCATGTGGACTCAACAGAAGAAACTGATCCCATGTTCTACCACAGAGAGGAGAGAAACCCTAGACCCATCCCCAGGCTGACAGCAATGGCCTTCCTATGCCATGGCAGCTAGAAGAAGAAAGCAGGGACACAGGAACATGGACAGTCACAACACAAGGCCATGGCCACTGAGAATGGGTTTCCTCTATAGAGGCTGGAACATTCTGGTTGGTGGCCAGGACAATATTTCCTCAGAGTCCCTCAGGGCCCCAGGTTAGCACACACCTATTCGATGCCCACTGGGTGAGGGATGGTGAGACAAAAATAAATGTAATATTGTCTCTGTCTTTCAGACAGGAAAGAGAGCAGTCAAATGGCACGACTCGATGGCCTGTATCCAGGAAGAATGGGAGGCATTTCAAAACAGAAATAATATATTCAGTGGTATATTTCTCAGAAATCACCCGCACTCTGTCTTTGGATGGTAGAGCATACAGATACTTATTGTGTGTAGGTATACCAGACTTTGAAAGTATGGCCTAGGCCCATCTAATACTGAGAACGATCATCTCGGGATGCTATCATGTAACTATTCTTAGAAATTCATTCTGTAATAGTACTCAGTGGATGTATTAGCTAAATGTGCATTACTATAATTAAGGACCTCAGGCCGGACACTTATAAAGAAAAGAGGTTCATTAAACCAACAATTTTGGAAGCTGGTGAGGGCCATTTGGCTGTGTGGCCTTATCGTGAAGGGCAGGCTTCTAAAGAGCAAGGGCGTATGTGAGATCACCAGACAGGAAGCCAGGAGGGGACAGAGCTCCCAAGGGAACACATTGATCCCATCACGAGGTACAAATCTATGACAGGAAATCAAATAATATACGGACATGCTTTAAACATCTAAGTTCCAAAGCAGAGGGGATGGAAAACGCAACCTCTGAGTTGGGGGCGGGGCTCCGTTGGTAGGGTGTTTAGTGTGCAGGAAGCCCTGTTGACCCCCAGCACCACATAGCAAGGCATGAAGGCGTCTGCCTACAATCCTAGCATTTGGGGGGTGGAAGGGAGAGGGTCCCAAGGTCAAGGTCATCCTCAACTACACAGTAAATGGGCTACAAGAGCCTCAGAAAGAAAGAGGCTAAGAAGTTGGGCAGGGAGGGAGAGAAGGAAGAAAGAAGGAGGGAGGAAGGAAAAGCCTTCCTTGGTCTTTGTACTTCTGAGCCCCTGTGGCTTCCAGCTTTTTATGAATCATTTCTGTTGCTCCATCTTAATAACTATTTTCTCCCACAGATGGTAATGAAGTAAACATTCTGCGTTGCTGCCATTTTCACACAATATTTCTCACCAAGTGCCTCCTACCCGTGTCTCCTCCTACTTAACAGGTGCTTTTCTGCCCTTCCCTGACACATCAGACTTTACAGAACCACTTCCCTGCTTTCCCACCATGGACCTGGAGTCTGATGACACTCTGCCACCGTGGAAAGCGCTACGGTAAGCTCATGGCTTGATCTGCCTAATTGTCAGAATGTGTGGGAAATGGGAGGCTGGAAGCCAGAGTGTTGAACTATTAGTTCACGGGAAAGTGTGCATCACGTTTCTTCACAGAATCTTTCCCACAAATTCTTCATAAAAATCCCCCAAAGCAGTTAGTGCCTCTCTCTCAGTCACCATAAACATCTCATGAGATGTGGTTTTGGTTATCACCAAATTTCAGTAGAAAATATTATGCCATCTCAAATTTAATATGAATATTTCTTCTTAGGCATAAGGCCAAGTGTCTTTCCTTCGAAGCATCTGACTGCCGTGTTCACTGAGATCGTATCTCAGGATCCTGTCAAATTAACAATTAACAAAACACTAAAATTACAATAACACTTATCAATGCACAGGAGCTCTTTATGTACTAGGAACAAGTTCTTTGCACAGACCTCCCATCTGCATGTACACATAGATACACATCTATATATAATTTATATAGTATATATGTGGTAGTTCTGAGGATCAAACCCAGGGCCTCACATGTGCTGAGCAGCATGAAAATTTCAAAATCATCTTTTGTTTATTTTTGGGATCTTTACTAAAGTTTCATGAAATTTGTAAATTGATACAGAAATAATACTGAGGTTTTCATTTGTACAAAACTTACTTTATACCTTTTAGCTGGACTTGATTCTTGATGCCACACATGATCAGCTCTCGTGAGAACTGTGTGCCCAACCCTCGCAGCTGCCATCCCAAGTGAGGCTTCCTCTGCCTCCCCATGTTGCTGGATGGTTTTGTTTAGGAACATCATTTTCTCTGCGCCCGTTAATTTTGTACCCAACAACTCATCTCCGATTTTTCTATTGGCTCTCTAACCAACTGCATCAGTTCTTAAAAAGTATCTCCACTCCATCCTTCCCCTCTCCCTACTCTTCTCTCCCCCTCCCTCTCTTCCTCTCTCTCTCTCCATCTCCATCTCTCCCTCCACTTCTCAGTTTTGCTCAGCACCTCTGAAATACTGCCAAGTCACAGAGGCAGTATGATGACGTGTACTTCCATTGTATATGAAACATACCTGGCAGTCACTTGCTGCCCTTGGGGATAGTAGCTTCAAATGGAATTTGTGTTAAACCTTGAGTCTTCCTCTAATTAACAAGGAACACTGGACACTGCTGTGTTTTTTGTGGATACTTTAGTGACATGTGAAGATAGAAAAATAGAGACAGAGATATGTAACAGGGAGATAGATAATAGACAGATGATAACAGAGAGATAGACATCGTCTTCTTGAGGTACAGTGTCAATTTATCTTAATCAGATATTCCCTATGAAACATGTTAATTCTGTCTGATGGATCTGAGCTGCCAGAAGGATGGAATTCCTCACCCAGTTGTTTGTGCCCCCTCCCACCCTGCCAATTCTCTGTACTCTACATGTATCCTCCCCACCTTTGCTCCTCTGAGCGCCAGGTTCCTGTGTGCAGATACTCATAACATGTTCACACTCTTTGCTATTGAAGTGCTCATCTTCACCTTGTTTAATGATGTTGCCCCAATTCATGGCATCAAATCATGGCCTCTGGACCACTTTTTGTTTGACTCGATTTATCCTTTTATTTTCCAGCATTTCAATTTTCTTCATTTTAGCTCTGTCTCTCAAATGTGTTCTTTTTTTAGTCACACTAAATGTTGCCTTGGATGGCTCAGAGACTAAGCTGAAGCCCTCAAAGAATTGTGTCCTGTTTTAAAGTCTGTATGTGCATGTATTTGTGTGTGTGTGTGTTTCTGGGTATGCATGAACATGCATATGTGTTTGTGTGCATATATGTGTATGTGTGTGCATGTGTATATGTTCATATATGTGCATGTGTGTGTACAAGTGTCTGTGTGTTTGTGCATGTACATGTGTTTATGTATGTACCTATGTGTTCATATGTGCTTGTGTGTGTACAGACATGTGTTTGCATATGTGTTCATGTTCATGTATGGGTTGTGTATATGCATGTATGCATGTGTGTGAGTGCATATGTGTACTTACATGTACCAAATTCTTCATATCCTTATACAGTTTCTCAAAGCAGAGGCAATGCCTCTTTCCTCATCTGATCTCACAAAGTCCCCTGCACATCTGACACAGATCTTCTAAGAAACAGCTGTCTGTGCGCTCATCCACACCTGTCAACCCAGCTACTGAAGAGACTGAGCCAAGAGAAACACTTGAGCCTGCAAGCGGGGGAGCAGGCTTGGCAGCTAACAAGGCTGGGTGTCAATCTCTCAAAAACTTGTTTCTGATTTAAGTCATTACTCCTTCCTTTAACAAAATGCAAGGTGAGAAACACTTTCTCAAAGTAATAATAAGGTGGTGGAGAAATAACTAAGGAAAACAACCAACGCCTAACTCTCTCTCTCTCTCTCTCTTTCACACACACACACACACACACACACACACACACACACACACACACACAAACAAGAGAGAGAGACAGAGAAAGAACAAGACAAAGACAGAGCTCCAGCCTCCACACTCACCTGCTCATGTGCATGTGTGTGTGCGTGCACACACACACACACATACACACACACATGCACGAGAGAGAGAGAGAGAGAGAGAGAGAGAGAGAGAAAGGGAGACAGAGAGACTCTGAGGTTGCCATCCTAAGTCGTTCCTTATGGAAGCCAACAGCTGAATGTCCACGTATAATCAAAATTCTGTTCTGGAGCCAACAATTTACTCTGGTTGGAAATCTAAGCCATGGCAACAGCTGTTTCGCCCCTCACCCCAGTGTGGAGTCTTTCTCACAAATGGCCCTCGCAGCTAGGGGTGTAGGAAAGTCTATTCTTTCAAAGCAGTTGTTCTTTCCCTCCCCCAAAAGGATTTATTCTGACTGCCCAGCATTTTCCAGAACACAAGACCAGGATGGCTGTTGTCACTGCTTATAGACAAGCACCCGGCAGCTGTCGGCCTGGGACCTGCCCACAAGGTATCAGCTTCCCTGCAGCTGTTCCCACCAGACCCTTGTGTGATTCCCAGATGTGTAGTATAAGAAAACAAACAAAACCTTCTTCTATCTGCCTCCCTGTAGCGCTGAGAGCGGGGGTACCAGCATCTCTATAGACTTAGCAAAACAGATTCCTCACTGAAGCAGAAAGTCTAAGTTCAAGATGAAAATGCCACATTTTCCCAGATCAGTGTTTCTCCGAGGTTCTAAAAGAGTTCAGCAAGCGTCAGGCATTGTCTGACCTCACGATCCGTGCAGCAGCTGTGTCCACTGCAAATGACAAATATGTTCCTCTTTAAAGAGAAAATCAACAGGGTGGCCCAGTCTATGGACGGAAATGAGCATCAGCTATTTCAGCCTGAAGGAAGAGAGGTTCCTGAGTGGGTGAGGCCTGGATATTATGGCTGACCTTCACTGAGGGGAATGGTCTAAGGGGACAGAGCCTTTCCAGGAAAGCATGCCTCTAGGCTGGTGACACCGACTCAAGTTCAATTTCATTATAACCGTGTAGCAATGTTAATTGTCATTTCTCTAAAGAAATTCTGGTTTCTTCAGTCTTATCTTTCAGTCATTGTCCCTGGATTTCTAAAAGTCTCCAACGGTTACACCCATACCAATGGGGCCCCACCTCTGGTGCTTTCCTCTATTTAAAGAGGAATATTCGGCCAATGTTGAAGAGTCACCGAGACATTCCCACGTCCTGGAAAGGAGAAGAAAGCCAATCACAACATGTACAGAAGAAGAGACAAGAAGTTCTGGAGCCTGGGAGAGCTTCTGAAGCCACTGGTGGTGACCAGAGGAGGCGCTCCCACTACAGTGGAGTCAACAGAGGACCTTAGGTTAGAGGGAAAGTCCTCACAGATCAGTGTGTGCGTGTGCAGCATCCTCTTCTCGCTTCAGCTGAACTAGAAACACTGCTCCCACCACATGCCCTGCTCGAAACCACACGCCGTGGACGTGAGACACGGAGGGCGGAGGAGGCCTGTCCCTTGGGCTCTCCGCTCACTTCTTCACCACAGTCCCACAAGGGCCACGCGTGTGCCTCCATTCACAAATGACACACTGACGTGGAACAGCTGGCCCAGGTTCATCTTCTGGAGGTGACAGCAGAAGCAAGTGAAAGGCCGACAGCTGACCAATCTGTACTTCTTCCATTGGCCACCCGACCTCACCCAAACCGGATGCTGTCATAATGGCAGCAAGAGCTCCAGTGAGAGCCGGCAGAGGCAGGTGGGCCAGTGAGCAAAAGGAGGCAGAGCAGGAGCCCTGCCCCGATCCACACATCTGGCCTTCAACAGTCAGCTTCCCTGAGAGGATTTTCTGCTTCTCCCATGTGGTGATGATTACCCCCACCTAGTTCCTTGTGAGCAATGAATCTGGTGCCCTCTGCACTGAACAGCCAGCCTCTTTTTTTCTGCATACTATAACTTTCCATGTCTAAGTAAGTGGGGTTTTTTTGTTGTTTTTTTTTTTTATTTATTTTGAACATGTCCACTGTTTCATTGGTTTTTACTTGTGACTTACTGGGTGTTTTATGTTTCCTGTTCATTGTATTCAGTTCCCACCATGAGTCAAAATCCAACTCATTCAATCAGAATGTCCCCAACACCAGGCTATGTGGACCGATTCAGAAGTGTAAAAGCAACAGACGTTTTCCAATTACAGAAAAACTGCATTTCATTCCTGTTGAGAGAAAATAACCAAGGCTGGTATTTTTTCAGGATAGATTATAGCTAAATGATGATGGATGGTAAATTGATATGCTGGAGATAGAAAGAGTCAAAGATAAGAATACATATGATTAATAGATGATTAATAGGCAAATGGATGATAGATCATAGAAAGATAAGTAGATAAACAAATGATAGACAGGTTATAGGTAGGTAGATGGAGAGACGATTGACAGATAATAGATGCTAGATGATAAATAGGCAGACAGGTGATAGAGCAGGCTTGAGCCCATGACAGTTAAATGTAGACTCACCACACTCATTGAGCACTGACTTTCCTAGACCTGGTGGTGTCTATATTTCTGTACCATGTCTGCCCTATGCCACCTGACCCAATTTCACTGAAAACTAAGCCTATGGGAAATAAAGTGACTGCCCCGCTCACAGAGATCACTGGGACAGAGGACACTTCATGTCTGTTCCCTCAGTAATGTTGCTTCTGGGTTGTTCTCTCTCTCTCTCTCTCTCTCTCTCTCTCTCTCTCTCTCTCTCTCTCTCTTCCATTGCCACTTTTCCAACCCCCATGCCTCTGCTCTTGCTTACTCTGCCTCTCTCTATCCAGATTTATTTTAGTCTTCTCTACAATTTCTTTTCCGGCCACAAAACTAACTTTAAAATGTTGAATCCAACAGCCCCACTCAGCAACCTCTCACCTCCTACAATCTGGACGCCAGCCACTATCCTCTGGGTTGGTTCACAATGGAGGAGTCTAGCCTAAACTGATAGAGAACGTATTCCAAAAGGCATCTCAGACAACGGGGCTTTCTGGTCCTCCCTTTACGCACAATGTGCTCAACCCACCTGCCCAGCAGTGCATCTTGTCTCAGACCTGGTCCCTAATGGCTTCACTGTCGTTCTCCAAATCTTGGATTCCTGCAGATTTTAGAAGCTCACAGGCTTGTCCAGTTTGAGGCCTGTAGGCTACACACATCCCAAGATGTAAATGTGACCACTAATGCACTGTAATGTCACATGGTTGGACACCTCCACAGGGAACCCCAGGAGTTCATGTCACAGGAGATTTTGAGTTGCCTCACATGTTTCATGACTTCCTCTTGATGTATGTTTAAAGATGTTGTCATTTGGTCTGCTCCTCACTTATCTGTGTGTTTCTCTCTGAGCACTCTGCTTGGCATGGGCCAGGCTTAGCTCAATGTCTAGTTCAATGCCCATGTCCCTTGTGGACAACTGCAGCGTTTGCTTCCGGGGACAGCGGAACATTAACTAGCAACATGATTTCAATAACCCTTCACCTTAACATAGTAAATAAAGACAGTTTTAAAAGTGGGTGTCATAGACGCATCTGAAAATCGGGTTGTAGATCTAGGATACTGTGCCGAGCACACTTAGGGTCTACACATTCAGGATGGGGAAAATGGGCAGCACTCCTACTTCCTAACTTTAAATTTGGTAAAAAGAAATTTTTGCCGCCTGTTACGTACAGAGAAAGAGGAACACAGAGCTCCAGCCCTTCCATCTAAAAGGCCCAGACAATAGAGATCATTGCACTCAGGGTCACCTAGTCCCTGTTTATAGCCACTTGACTGTTACCAGGACACGGCTATCACAGACAGAGTAGAAAATGAATGCATAGAATTATATAAACAGGCCAATGGCCAGATATAGTCTACACTTCAGCCCCTGTTTTGAATTAACATGATGTGATCAGGGAGCCACCACTCAGGCAGAGAGCCGCAGCTGCTACAAAAAACTGTTTCACGGGCTCTGGAACACAGTTACCTCATCCTCAGATGGAGCTCCAGCTTGAAGGGTAGATAGTCCCCGTTGAAGTTATCAGAGACAAAGCTTTAAAAGAATTTCAGGGCTGGGTATTCTAGCCCAATGGTAGAGACCTTATCTACCATATATGAGGTTCTGAGTTTGATTTCCAGCATGGGATGGAGGGAAGGAAGGAGGGAGAGAGAGGAAACTATTTTCAGCAAAGAGAGAATCACAAAGACACAAGACCTTGGACAGAGGGCTCACTGGGGTGTGACTGGACAGAGAGCTCATTGGGGTGTGGCTGGACAGAGGGCTCATTGGGGCATGACTGGACAGAGAGCTCATTGGGGCATGGCTGGACAGAGAGCTCATTGGGGCGTGGCTGGACAGAGAGCTCATTGGGGCGTGGCTGGACAGAGAGCTCATTGGGGCGTGGCTGGACAGAGAGCTCATTGGGGTGTGGCTGGACAGAAGTCTCATTGGGGCGTGCCTGGTAGCCTCATGACCGGGTGGGGGTTATTTATAAAGAGACGGAGATAAAGAACCTAGTAGCTAAGGAGGGAACACATGAGCCCTGGGTGCTGGAGAAACTGACTCCCCACTATGCTGGGCTCTTGTGGTACTTGCACACCTTTGGAATCCCCTCTCTGTTTCCCTGTGCATCCCACTGCGTGCATCCTCACCAAAACCTCAAAGCTCCTCAGCACCCTAGCAGAGTTCTGCACTTTGCACACACATTTACTTTCTCTTCCTCTCTCTCTCTCTCTCTCTCTCTCTCTCTCTCTCTGCAACATCCCTGCAAAATGCCCTACATAATACTGTTTTTATTCCACAGACGAGGAACCTGAGAACCAAGGAGTCAATAATTTGTGACAGTCACGTGACCAGAAACTTGCAAAGCTCACATGCCGGATCCAGGCCATAACACTGTCACCCAAAGCCCCACCCCCTAACTAGCAAATCCAGAGTGTCACTCCTTTATCTGCAATGTGAATGCCGAGCAGAGAAGTTCACGACTAAGTGCTTATCAGCATCTGGGCCCATCGGGAGCAGCTTTACTGGTACCACAAATAGTTGATGACAGGGAAAGAAAGCCAGCAACCTTCCCCTTGCCAGTTTCCCGCTGCAGGGGTGAAGGGTTCACAGACCCATCCACTGTGCCCAGAGCCGAAGCATTTAGTGAACAGCTGGGCGACCCGGCCCTGAGCCTTCAATGCGTGCGTGTGCTACTGTCATTCCGGGCTTTCACATCCAGTTCTGTGAGTTTCTAAAAATTATTTTTACTTTTTCCACAAGGAGACTGTAAAAGAAGCTGGCTGGAAGGAGCCCTCTGTCTTCTTCTTGAAAACAGCCTACTCTAAAACAGGCTGGCCCTCAGACACAGAGGCTGAAATCTGCACAGATGCCAGAATAAAATCCAATTTAAAACCAAAAACTCCAGGAAGATTATCCATTCCCTGAAATCCACAGTAGACCAGGCTTCTTCAGTCCTGCAAAGCCTCCACAGACACGGTTCTTCTTGGCCACTGTCTGCAGTTATGAACAGACCCGGGCAGGGGGCCAACAGAACACACCTTCCTCTGTCCTGAGGGCAACTGGCTGGGGCGTGGCCACGTTTCCAGGATAACTAAGGATCTTCCCTTCCTGTCCTATCACCCTGGGAGTGGGTGTCCCAAGCCTGGTCCTCTTAGACGTCCCAAAGTCCAGGGTGACCCTCTAGGGACTTGAGCATCAGTGAGTACAGAAGACAGACTAAGAGCGAAGGTGGGGTGTCCCTTCCGCACATCTTCAGCTGCTGTGCTTGACAGCAGAGTTCCTAAAGGTGCCATATTGAAGAGGGAGAAACACCATGGGTCATATTTTGGGTCAGATGTGTGGGAAGTGCAAAACCAATCCCCAGGGAAGCAGCACCGAGCCACTCCATGGGGGCTCCAAGCATAAGCTTCCTCCCTAGACCTCAGCTCTTCATCCTGGCTCAAACCTGTAGTCTTAGTCATAAAAACTGCTTCCAGAATAAATTTAGGTATTTGACTTGAAACACAGAGACATAGAAATCACACTAATTGAAGGTCTGGGTTTATGAGAGGTGTTTCACTTTGTTTTTGAATATTTTGCATTGAATTATCAAAGAAAACTACTGTGTGAAAATTGAGACAATATATCCTAAAACCCCGAAGCACCACAGAGCTTTACCGAGGGTTTTGGATTTAAACTTGAAATAAGGTGTAGACACGATTAGGTTTGTTTCTCTGCCCATTGGTCTATCCCAGCACCTAGAACAGTGCCTGGCTATACTGCTACATCACAATGACTTTTCTTCTGTACTGACAAAAGCAACTTAAGGAATAAAGGGTTCATTTTGGCCCATCCTGGCTGGAAGGCGTGTAGCGGCAGTGTGAGGTAGCTGGTCACACTGTGTCCACACTCAGAAAGGAAAGTGCTGAAGGCTGGTGTTCAACCCACTTTCTCCCTTTTATCTAGCTATAAATGCCAGCCTGTGACCCAACCATGGGAAGTCATCCCACCTCAGACCAGTTCAGACATTTCCTCACAGACACCCCCAGAGCTCTGACTGGAAGATAATTCTGGATCCTGTCAAAATTGACAATGACTGAAAAACACCATCATCATCCTATCTGAAGTTTAATAAATATTTTTAAAATGCATACATGAAAGGAAAGAGGGAGAGAGAGAGAGAAAGAGAGAGAGAGGAGGAGGAGGAAAGAATGGAAGGTGTCACACCATTCAGGCTGAACTTTTGCTGTGTGCAAGCCGAGAAGTGATAATGCCTACCCGTAAGTGTGCGACACACAAAGGACCCAATCTTTCTGTCAACATTTCCTAGGAAAGAGCAGACAGGAGTTTATAGAAGGAACTCTCATGCTGAAACTTAGCGACTGAAGGCAGAACTCTGAGGCGCCTTTCCGAAAGGAAGCAAAAATAGCAACTTGCTCGGGAGTCCGCTGCCTTCCCCATCCAGCCCTCAACCACAGCCCAGATCCCCAAACAGACCCAAGACCCTGGGATCTGATTCTACCAAACCAGATCAGGACACGACAGAACAAAAGCCCCCTCGAAAACCTACTTTAACATTTCAGAATGGAAGCGTTGGAGTCTTACTTTTAATTTACTTTCCACTGTGGAAAGGTTCAAACACTTACAACAGTAAGCAGACTAGCAGGGGAGACTACAACACATTCCTTGCCCAGCTGCAATGCTAGTCGACTCACGAATATTTTTTGCTTCTTCTAGAACTATCTATGTTCTACAGAAACTTTCTAATGAGATAGAAGGAGACTTATCTCCCTGTGGGGGCACTGGGCAGGTGTTAAGCACCATTAAATCCCTGTTTAGGACCTAAGGGGATAGATCCATGATTAACTCCATGCTACTCTTGCTGAGGACTAGAGCTCAGTACCAGCAACCCACATCACCTTTATCTCTAGCTCCATCTTCTCACGAATGACCTTTCTGTCCACTCCCAATAGTGTGGGCTGAGCTGGCAACACAGTGAAAGAAGCCCCAGAGATAGCGGAGTGACTGCAACGGCAGAAGCAGCAGAGAAGCCGTGACAATGACCACTGAAAGTCAGCAGGAGCTATGGAATTCTTCAAGGCAGCCAGCCACGTGGCAGATTGAGAAGCACCTGATTTAAAGTAGCTAACAGAAAGAGGACCACTATCCTAGTTAGGATTTCTATTGCTGCAATGAAACACCATGACTAAAAGCAAGTTGGGAGGATAAAGGGTTTATTTAGCTTACATATCCATATCACTGTTCATCATTGAAGGAAGTCAGGACAAGAACTAACTCGAACAGGTCAGGCAGGCAGGAGCTGATGCAGAAGCCATGGAGGAATACTGCTAATTGGCTTGCTCAGTCTGCTTTCTTATAGAACTCAGGACCACCAGCCCAGGGGTGGCATCACCCACAATGGGCTGGGCTCTCACCATAAATTAGGAAAATGCTCTATACGTTTGCCTGCAGCCTGATCTTATGAAGGCATTTTTTTTTCCCTGATCAAAGTTCTCTCATCTCAGATGACTACAGTTTGTGTCAAGTTGACATAAAACTATCCAGAACAGCCATGGAAATGGAAAGATAACAACAAGGGAGCCAAGAGCTGGGGCTGAAGACAGGTGAGCGCATATAAAGATCAAGAGAAAGAAAAGTGACAGGCCCCAGTCGCTGTCAACCCTTAGGGCCAGGAGTTGTAACACTGGCTTGTGTTAAGGAAACTCAACTTCAAACTTACACAAAAGCTGGAACACTGAGTTTTGTCAAGGACTGAGGCATCCTGACACCTAGGCCTGCCCCAAAGCTATGATTCAACCACAGGCCAAGTGCTCAGAAAGCTCCACTTCAAATTCCCATAAGCCATAGCATCTATGAATCCAGCAGACTTGGCACCCAAGGTCCACAGGAGGACCTGTCACCCAAGAGGGTACCACCCACTGCTAATGCCGCCTGTCTGCTGCCAGCTCTAACCACTGTCCAACATGGAGGGACCAGCTTGTAAGAGCTCCTCCTGCCTACCCACAATGTCTACTCAGTAATGCAAATAGACTCCAGAGAGGTGATCGGTGACATCCCCATCTCTGATTAATACTCTAACCAAGACCAGGACTATGAAACTGGAGGAGGGGGTGTGACATTTATTAATACTAAGACTGAAATATTTGTAAGCCAGCAAAATCCAACACTACCCTTACCTCTTGTGGTCTGTTTAGATCGCCTTGCTAATTCTGGTTAAAAGTGAACAGATAATACTCTTACAAGGTCTTCTCAGTCAGGATGACTTATGGCATACCAACATGGGACTGAATTTCCATGTAGGTCCTAAAAAGAAAAGAGAGGGAGGGATGGGAGGGAGGGAGGAAGGGAGGAAAGGAGGGAAGAGGATACATCTCCTTTAAGAGGTGCTGCTGTTCAGCCAGCGTACTAAATAGAAACTAGAAATAACAAACTAAGTAAAAACCCCTGTGGCAACACTGGTACTGGCTTCCATACCTAGAAAAGGGTGAATGCAGTTCTTGGTCACGTACCTTCAATCTGCCCGCAAGCCTTGGGCTTGGCTCTCATGACCCAAACCAAGAGTGAAAGGAGCCATGCTATAGAGTGCGCAGAGGGTCCAGGTGTAGGTAGCTTAGCAATCTAAAGTTTGCTTATGCAGTCAAAAAAGGCTAAAAGATACATAGTAAAAGAAGTCCAATAGGGAAAACCTCTGAATATGTTCCAGTGTGTTTTCCAGTACGCATAAGCTTAAGGAAAAAAAGAAAATGGATATAGGTATTATAGAAAGAAAGACATAGTCTTTAAACATAAAATAAAGTCTTTAAAGGACAGTAAAAGTAATCTAAAAGAAAAAAGCCACATAAATATGGGGGAAACACAAGGAGTCTGGATCCTGTATGCAATTGTGTTGATTTTGAATTTTTTGATTGCTGAAAAGCAAATGACAGCTGCTAAGAGACCCGGAATTGAAAGAGGGACTGTTGGAATAAAACAGCCTAGATATTTTAAGAATGCTTTAACTTAAAAAAAAAATCAAAAAATACACTTGTCAAATAGAAATCAAAAATGCTTTGGTGAAGTGGTTTTGCTTTTGTTTCCACAGGAAACAAGAGGCCATGGATTTGTTCCAGGTTAATATGGATCATGTTTGATCAAGGGAGACCTCCTGAAACTTGACAGGTGATGTCTAACACCAAAGGTCTTCCCAGGACTTGGTCTTTATCTCAAATTTGCTCAGGGATCCTAAAGATACTTTGTCCACATTCAGCAGGAAGCAGTCTAGATAAAACAATGTTCACATTCCCAAGAGTTGGGTTGTGGGAGACTTTTGGTTATTTGGTGGGTTATGGATGTTTGTCATAATTTAGGGGAATAGAGGAATGATAAATCAAAGCAGATTATTGAATCTATTTTAAAGTAAAAAACAACTATTAATCTCAAATATTTTGTACTGGTATTGACTTTTGTATACTGATACAAATTTAAGGTCTATTTTGTTACAACACACTGTATATATGTTTCTACTCTTGTTTAAGGTATTGTACCTATGGAGCTCATTTAAAAATAAAAGGTAAAATTGTAGTTTTTGAAAGCTATATAGGATAGTTTTGAAAGCTATATGAACTATATAGGATAATCGGGAAACCATAGGTTAGTGGTTAATCATTTATAACAATTAAATTTAATAGATGTAGGTCAGAGAGATCCAATTCCTGAATCACCTGTGTACTCATGAATTCTGTGATATTTGTCCCTGCTTATTTAAAATTCTAGGTCAGTGGTTCTCAACTTGTGGATCGCAACCCTTTTGGGGGCTGAATGACCCTTTTACAGGGATTGTCCAAGACCATTAGCAAACATAGATATTTACATTATGATTCACAATAGTAGCAAAATTACAGTTACAAAGTAGCAACAAAAATAAGTTTATGGTTGGGGTCACTATAACACGAGGAACTGTATAAAGGGTCACAGCACTGGGAAGGTTGAGAACCACTGCTCTAGAAGAAATGGATGCTTCAGCATCTACTTTCCAGGGGAAATGTTTGAATGGGAAAGAGTCTCCTCTGCCATCTCATTTCTCTTCATCACCAAGGACCAGTTAGTACTTCCCAATGAGATGTATCTCCTACTATCTGGAGATGCCAATAGTTCTGGGACATGACATATGATGGCTATCCAGCCCAGTCTCCAGAGATTCGGTTTTGTGAGTAATATACAAGAACCATCATTCCATTTTTAAGACCATTTCCTAAAAAAGAATAAAAGGGGAAAAAGAGAGAGTACTAACCAAGTTACTAGATACACTTCAGGAGACAAAACGACACAGTGTCAAAACCCAACAGAATGCATTTATGCTATCCTCTGCTGACTGTATTTTCTTTTGAGGCAAACGTCTCACTGTAGAGTTTCAGTTGGCCTTGAGCTCTCAGAGATCTGCCTGCCTCTGCCTCCTGACTTAGGCTATTATAAAGTCCTGTTTAATTGGAAGAACCAGTGCTCCCCCCGGGGAGGAAGAGGAACAGAGTGTACCTCGGTAACATATGAGGTCAAAGCATCCTGTGCTCCTGGAAAGATCACTAGACCCTAGCTACCTGACATCTTTCTGAAAAGGATGTCAGACTCCAGAGGTGAAGCAGTTGATAAATAATGACTTGGTTGAAGTTTAAATGTGAGCCATAGAAATTACCGGACCACAACAAAAACTGATGCACAATAGGACCTGACCTATTTCAGAAGCTGAAGAAGCCAGAAGAGAGGACATAAATACTGTTTGGTCATGACATCACCATTCTAGAGCACGTTCTAAGCTACTTTTTTAGAGTTTTGGAGCTTAGGCATGTTAAAGACCCTGGCACTGTGAACTCCTCATGGGAGTGAACTGTGTTTGATATTATCACTGTGTATCAATATCACATTAACACTTAGAGACATCAAAGGGGCAGGAAAGTGTATACATACATACATATGAGTTTAAAATCTATTTTAGATTTGGAAAGTTACTATCAAGGAAGAAAGCTTCAAAACTGAAATCTGGGCATTCCAGAAACCCACCCATGGGTGGGAGCCCTACCTGTCCAGAGGGAGTCAAAGTGGGTATTTCCATGCAGCACGCATTTCCAGCTGCACAGATGTGAATCTGCAGTTTTCTCCCATGTTTTTGCAGAGGCAAAACAAGGGCTCCATTTTGATCTCTTGGCCCAGTGTCTCAGCAATGTGTTCCTTTTGTGTCCTTCGGACTATCGCAATTGCTGTTGCCACAGGATGAAGAACAGCAAGGAGACCCATTTGGGCTGTGTCCTTTGCCCCCCCCCTTTCCAGGGGAGGAAAACAGAGCTGAAGGAAAGGGCTGAGGTGTATTCTTCCCATGGGATTACGCACATCCTGCTGTCTATGTTCACAAAAACCCACCGAGTGGTCTCAGCTGAGGGACCTCCCCAGCCCAGACCCCTGGATCGGAGGGAGCTGGCCATCTCACCCACAGCCCTGTGTGCCTACCGCTTCCTGGTAAAGTATCTTTGCAGCTGTGTTTTTCTGGATGAGACAGGGAAGGGCAGAATGGGCTGCAGGTTGTCCTGAACTGGCCTGTGCTCATCCCTTGAACAGCTGCCGGTGAACACACCTGCTAGAAATAAAACGCAATGGCTTTCACCAATGCTATCTGGACATGACTTAAGGACAGGATTTCGCCTCCACTACTACTGTGTTCTCATTCACCTCCCACAGGAGTGCCCATTCTTTCTGGCCTGGCTCATTTAAAATCCAGCTAACTGAAGGGAGAGACTTGTAACTCCTTGAACTACTAAACAATTCATCCCACCCTTCCTGAGCCACGAGGATGTTTGTAAAAACCCAAACAGCCTGGGGAGGTGTCAGGAAGTGATCCAAAGAAAGCATGCTGTTTATGGGCCAGAAACATTACTGAGATTTTATTCTGGCTTGCTTGTTTGGATTGTAAAGAGAATAGAGCCCCTCCCAGGGAATGGCTGATAGTCTATGGGCTATCATTCAGAGAAACTACCTCCATAATGTCTGGCCTCAAGCCTCAGGGGGCCAGAGAGGAAGACAAATGATGAAAGGATGGCAGAAATAATTGCTTACCTAGTTCAGAGTAAAAAGAAGACAAAGAAAATATAGAAGATACTTCACAGACACTCTTAAATTTGGCTCTTAACCATTGCTTTGCCTGCTGGGATACTGCAAAGGGGTTTAGTGTGGGAACACTGTAAAACGTTCCTTTCATTAAGACTAAAGAAAAGCAAACAAATAAACAAACTCTGCTGTAGGATCCAGTCCTGGCTGCATTTGTCACATCAGGGACAGAGAAAGCTAAGCACCAATCCCAGAATGGCCAAGCTTCCTTGATGAAAGGTGCATAATGCAGAAGAAACACAGAGTGCCCTGTGCACACTGCTATGCGCGGAGTCTGGAATGGCTGACAACCGCCCATGTGGTAAAGGTGTGATCCCCAACAAAAGCAATGCAGGGAGAAGTGGTTGATTTGGGGTTACAGTTCTAGGCAATACAGTCTTGTGGCAGGAAGTTGTGTCAGCAAGAACTTGAAGCAGCTGCTTACGCTGCCCTCAAAGAAAGGATACAGGAGGACATAAATGCTGGTGCTCGCTCATGTTTTTCTTTTTCATCCAGCCCAAGACTCCAGTCCTTGGAATATTTTCCACCACAGTTAAGGTGGGTCCTCCCACCTCAGGGAACCTAACCGCAATAATCCCTAGGGGATTGCCTAGATGATAATCAATATTGGCCATGACCATTCCCTATACTCTTGTTAGCGATTAGAGAACTCTGGTCTCTTGCTTTTCTCAAGTTCAAATCCTAGCCATGAGGTGAACAACTTTGCTCCTGCCATGATGAGCTCAGTACCAGCAAAGCCACAGGACCCCACTTTATAAGATGATTATCCCAAATGCCACCCTGAAATATTACATAGTTGAACAATATATGAATACTTTTAACTGCCCATAGCTTTATAAATTATAGAAAAAATAGAAATGTAAATGAGATGGAAAATGGAAAGGTTAACAACTTTTCTCCTTGGTACTTGAGGTCCCCGGGTTCAAACCCAGGGTCGCACACCTGCTAGGATAGCACTTTTACCCCGAGCCACACCCCTTACCCCGAGCCACACCCCTTACCCCGAGCCACACCCTTCACCCTCCCACCTGGCACGTGAGACATCCTATGAACTAGGCATTGCTCTGGGTCATGCTGACAGGGAAAACTTTATATACCAAAACCAAATTTCTTTTTCTACAGGATTTGCATCTAAGGAATTATTGCCTTAAGTAGCTAAAAGTTCAATTGGAACCTCTGGGGCCAAGAGGAGCCAGCTGTGCAGCCAGCTCTGGGGTTGTGGCTCCAGTCTTAAAGAAGAAACTGGCCCCCTACATTCGAACCCATGTTCATGAGCAGCGCATTGACGCTCCATACATCCTTTATCCCAGCTATTTTATAGCATCACCAGACTTGCTGGTCTCTATGATGGCAGACATCCCCATGAAGGCAAGATTATCAGAGGAGAGGCAGAATGGCGTCGTTATCCACACTCCGCCATCCGCTCTATTCAGAACTGCTGACAGAGGAATCAAGGAAGCCATGCCTGCTGGTCCCGGTCCTGACAAACCCAACTGGGAAATACTTTCCATAAATATTTGAGCTGCTGGGCTTCTTGTTTTTTCCTAAAGATAAACCCAGAAAATGTGAAGATTCAATCCCAAATAGCTGATAGCACCATGAAATGGCGCTTTGGGGGCATTAAACCTCTTGGGGACTCTTCCTTTCTGGACACCAAGTGGGTTCTTACAAAGAAGGTGCCCAGGCCCTCGCAGTCCTGAGGCCACGCACTTTGTAAACATGGCTTCCTCAAATGTTGTCAAGAATGAACTTCCAGCCTCCTTCCTCATCTTTAAATCAAGTTCAAAGGGTGCTGTGGATTCTATTTAAAGCATTTTTATTTTATTTTATTTCCCTCTCAAGTCATACTAACCATGGTCAAGCTTTAAAAAAAAAAAAAAAACATATCTCAAATAACTTCCTGAGATGGCTTCATAAGCCAGTAATTTAACATTCAGTCACCATTAAATCATAACCAAATGACCATTCATGAGAGTCACTTTCTACAGTGGCCTAAGGCAGCACATGGGGACCCAACATTTTCAACTCCCAAGGGTATGACTCTGTGTATGACTCTGTCCACAGTGCAAGACTGTTCCAAGTACAGTCTTGTTGTAACAAAAAGACTGCATTTCCTTACACTCAAAACTGCTCATACATTAGCGAGTTGACAGAGTTCATATTGGCTTTGCAGTTGCTATAGGCACTCTGAAAATTCATATTTTGGATCCTCAATCCCCCGTAGCTCAGAATAAAACTACCTGGAGATAGGAACTTAAAGAAATGGTCAAGTTAACACAGGGTCATAGGTTCAGGTCCCAACCCAACCTGAGGAGTTATTACAAGAAGACTAGAGTGCAATATGCTGGAGGCCCCAGACTCTTGCACCCAGACATAGAGCCATGGGAAATGGCAACAAGAAGGCAGCCTTCTGAAAGCCAAGACGAGAGTTCTCAGGGGCAAGGCCTCTTCCAAGACCTTGAGCTTATGAATTTAGTTTTTAAAGTTGTAGGGAATCTTAATTTGGTCTGTAGCAATTCACTATGGCAGCCCTAAGAAACAAATATACAGCTCACCTCAGACCCATGAGGAAAATGGAGAATCCTAATCCATCAACCAAATTCTCAGATTCCATAAGCCATGTCCAAAGGTATGGTCAGATCACATCAATCCATGATTTATTTTTGTCATATTGGTTAGTAATAAAGACCAAGACCTGAAAAGTCTCAAAAATATTTCATGCTTCTTTGGTGCGGGATAATTGTCTATATTCTGTCAATCATGTTTTAAATAAAAGCTGATTGGCCAGGCAGGAAGTATAGGTGGGTCAACCAGACAGGAAAGAGAGGCGGGGTGATGAGACCAGGAGAATGCTGGGAAGGAGGAAGCCCATTCCTCCTCACTTCTGCCCAGACCACCAAAGAAGCAGGATGTGACCTGCCCCACTGAGAAAGGTACTGAGCCATGTGTCTGACATAGATAAGAATAATGGGCTATATAAGTTACAAGAGCTAATAAGATGCCTGAGCTAATGGGCCAATCAGTTTATAACCTAATAGAGACCTTGCTGTGTGATTTCTTTGGAGTTAAATGGCTGTGGGAACCGGGCAGGACATAAACCCCAACAAGCAGGCCTGTCATGTGACACTTCTTCTTCCTCTTCCTCTCTCTCTTCTCTCCCCACTCTCTCCCTTGTTTTCCTTTCTTCTTCTGTGCCTTTATATGCAAAATGAATATCAAATTACAGTTCAAAGTTGCTACAACGATAGCATGAACTAATATAACATAAGTGCTTCTCAGATGGCAAAGGAGAATGCAATATGGAAGGCCTGACGAAACAGGAAAGAAGTCTAACCCTGTGTTCCATCTCTTGCCACTCACAGTCTTCACCCCACAAGCTGTCCCCTCAGTGCTTCAGTCCCTTCAGTGACGTCCACACCCCACTCCTGAGACCGGATCCCTTGGGCTCTCATTGAGAGCACATGAATCCCAGGGACCCTTTGATTGCTCTGTCTCTGCCTAGGAGAGTGAAATGTCCCACCACAGAACTCAAGTAAACTCTGTACATCCATGATGTTTCTCAGCAGGAGGCTTGCTGGACTCTCCTAGCAGCTGCTCCCAGCTCCCAGAGACATCCATCTGCTCCAGGGCAAGCAACCATGACTCAGCACTCTTGGTCCCTGTGGAGGATCCAGCAATTTTCTGGGGCTATCTTGTCATACCCTGGGGGTTTCTAAAGCTTATGGTAGGAACCAGACTCCTCTAGGATCTTCAGACCTGAGTCCAGATGTTCCCCAGAAGTTGCTCAGCTTCTGAGAGAGGAGGAAGCAGGGTGTAAAGGCTTGAGTGAATCCAAATTCATCCCTTAATATCTAAGAAGAACAATTCCTTAAATAAATGAGCATATGTGAAAGTTGAGGTGAAGAATGACATGTGGTTTGCTAGGTTGCCAGAAAAATTTTGAACTTCCAGTTACATGAACTTACATATCAGCTGGGTCTCATGTTAAATCAACAAGCTAGGACCAAGAAACCATCCTGCATGCTGTAAAACTCATCATCGGTCTGGGGTCTGCACACTGTGGAGGGCTGTTTCATTTTCCCACAGTATCTCTAGTTTCCTGTTTCGAAAAACACAAAGATTCCATTTTCTTGTTTGTCTGTAGCTGGGGAGAGCCACACTGAGCCCTTAGGAACATGTATTTGACAAGTCTGTTTTTTTCCCGGTCACAGACAGCCCTGATGCTGAAGTCAGGCTGTGCCCAAATCTAGTCCCCTCAATATTGTATAACATGTGGTTCTTCAGGCTGTGCTTTAACCAGACAGACTCCACTTCATACAAAGGATCAGACTATGCTTTGAACATAAATGGCAAAGCAGGACAACCGTATACCTTAGTGGGCACATGACTACTGTCTGCCTGTTACCACCTACAGGACACTGGTAAACAAATTATTCCTAAGGCTAAAAAGGGTGACAGTCTATAAATTTGTCAAAGTAAGTTGGGGAGATACGGGTATATCAAAATTATATCAGAAAAATTAGGCTCAAGAACGTATTGGACAGAGGAAGAATGAGTGTCATGTGCTCACATGGACCTAATAAAGAAGAAGACACTATGATGACAATGACCACACCCACCCATTATCTGACCACAGAGACCGACAGGCAGAGAACCCTTGACTACCTCAGGGACTTCAGCCCAGTCCAGTTTTCGCTGCTGATCTGACATGTTTGATTGCTGTTCATCTGTCTCCTCATTCATCTTTCTTCACCCAGACCTATCCATTTGTCCACCTGGACTGTTCCTGTCCATTGCTTCTACAGCCTCCATATTCCCACACCTTGCTTCTGTAGCTTGACTTTAAGCTGGGGCTCGACTTAAAAAACCTTTGACCCTGTTTGTCCCTACAGCAAGACTTCTAGCAGAGACTCTTATCATATTCCTACAGGATACCCACGTCTTCCTGTCTTTAAGCCTTTTTAGCTGTTCAGTGACACACACACACACACACACACACACACACACACACACACGGGAGGGGGGTGGTACAGTGTGATCTGCAAATCAATGTTAACAATTAAGATTAGAATAAAATCTCAGTCTCGGCTGTTTCACGAGTAGGACCACTTGGCAAATTTGCTGTGGGACAATGTTTTTGTATGCTATGAATATGTATTACTCTCATCTGCTAGTAAAAACCCAATTGGCTGATAGCTAGGCAGAAAGAGACCGAACATGACAGGTAGACTAAGAGAATTCTGTGATGAAGAAGGGTGAGTCAGAGGAGTTGCCAGTCAAACAAAGAATGAGTCAGACATGCAAATGGGATAGAGGCAAAGGCCACAAATGAACCTCGGGGCAATATAAAGATTAATAGAAATTACTTAAATTGTAAGAACTTGTTAGTAATAAGCCTGAGCTATTGGCCAATCATAAGTAATATATAAACCTCTGTGTCAGGTTATTTGGAAGTGGCTGCCAGTACGGGAAAAGTCAGCCATCACAAATTGTTGCCATGTCTGATTGACCAAGCTAGATCCCAAGGCCTTGTAGAAAGTGTCCTAATACAGACATGCAAACACTTTGCTGTCTGTAATAAATTGCCACAGTGCAGAATTATCTACTTTGAAAAGACATATTGTGTCAGTTGTTCCACGGCAATAACAAAGCACCAATCACTTAGCTGCCATAAAAAATAAATAAAAATAAATAATAACCTAAACAAGATGGCTGAAGCAACTGTAGATGATTTACTCACAGTCCTGAAGGCTGGAAGTCCAGAGATGCCAGCATGATCCAGTTCCTGGGGATAGGGATTTTAGTTGTTTGTTTATTTGTTTTGTACTAAAGATGGACACTGTCTCACTGTGTCCTTCATAGTGAAAAGGAACCAACCAGCTTCCTAGTGACTTCTCTTCTAAGGACATTAATTCTATCAGGAGATCCACCTTCATCTATGTGCCCCTAACCTTAGTCACCCCAAATCCCCAGCTTTTTGATGCTGTCACATCGTAATAGAGTTCTGGCATATGTGCTGAGGGAGACACAGCACAGCTCACTGTAAGTCTTAGGTTTCTCTTCAGGGCCTCCCAACACACTGCTGAGCACTGTGGAGTATGGCCAGACTTTGGCTTCTCTCCTTGCCTAGAGATTTTCTAAGCCTATGCTCTCGGGTCACATTTGCATAAAGTACCTTGAACATTCATTTCAAATTCATTCATTTAAAAAAAAAAAGTCAAAGCCTATTGAGTTGCCTTTGTTTTCTAAGTTTATTTTTAATTCTCTAATTCTTTAAATTCTAGTAAGGGAATTAAATGTTCTCCTAAATATGTGTGCATTGATCGAGTAATTATTTGTGAGGCAATGTTTTGCACCAAGTGCTGCCAAGAATCCAATAGTTAGCAGCCTGTCCTCAAGGATCCTATGTGCCTGCAGAGATACATAGGACCACAGACAACAGAAACTGGAAATAGGAGATAACTTTAGCAAATTCCTCCAAATGATAACGATCTTATATTGAGCAACACCTGGTCCCAGTGGTTTGTGTATTTGAAAGTTATCCATTTTCTTCTTCTCCAACCTGTTAGTAGAGTAACGACAAGAAAGGTACTCAGGCCGGGCGGTGGTGGCGCACGCCTTTAAGGAGCTGTAGCCGTGGCAGGTGAGAGACAGATAGGTAGGCATGCTGTAGTATGAGGAGCGGGCCACGTTCCCAGCACCCAGTTTCCAGCCGCCCGGTGCAGGGCCTCTTGTTCTGTCCCGCCTGGCTAGCTTACACCTGAAATAATTACACCGAAACTGTATTCATTTAATTACTGCCTGGCCCATTAGTTCTAACCTCTTATTGGCTAACTCTTACATATTCGTTTAACCCATTTCTAATAATCTGTGTATCGCCACTTGACTGTGGCTTACTGTCATGAGTCTAACCAGTGTCCATCTTGGGGAGGAAAACCATGGCATCTGCCTGTCTGTCCTTCTTCCTAGAATTCTGTTCTGTCTACTCCGCCCACCCAAGGGCTGCCCTATCAAAAGGCCAAGGCAGTCTCTTTATTCAACCAATGAAAGCAATACAAATACAGAAGGACCTCCTACACCATTTCCCCTTTTTCTGTTTAAACAAAAAAGAAAGGCTTTCATTTTTTTCATAGTAAAATTACATATAACAAAACAGTTATCAAGCAAGAATTACAGTTATAATATTTAGATCTATATTATCTTTTATCATAACAATGGAAAACTATAACTATTTATCTATTCTTCAACTCCATCAAAGACTCCAGAAGGATGTAATATTACCTAAGTAAACAAGAAGTAAGCAGCTTCCAAAACTCTAGAAATGACAGAGACATCTTACTACCTGTACAGTCACCCAAAGTTCCTCTGTCCTGTTGGGGCATCCATCTTCAGCCTATAGGCCCATAGTATCCAGCAGACACTTCCATGAAGCAAGAAACTTTAAAGACAGTTCAGTCACTTTCTGTATCCTTCAGAAGGTCTCACAGACTCTTTCATGAATCAGGAACCCCAAAGGATCATCTCACCTTTAGGCAAGTTCAGCAGTCCTCTCTCTGTGGGTTCTTTGTGTCCAGTTTAGGCAACAGTCCAGGCAAGAGCAGTTTCTTGCCCAAATGGCTAACCAACTCCATAAGGAGCCTCTTCAATGTCCATCTTTCTCTTAAAGTAGATTGGTGCTACCAGGAGCAGACATGTCTCATTGTCATGAAAAGCCCTAAGTTACAAAAATATTTAAAATGCCATATTCTGTAGTCTTTGAGAGATATGAAGAATGTCTATCTAATGGAAATATACCTCTATATATCTAGAAAATCTAACTAACATGACTACAAGCTTGACTATATCAATGATTATCCATTAACAACCTATATTTCCTAATTATACATTACATTTTTAAATGAACTATATAATCATAATACCTTAATCAAGATCAGAAATACATATATATAACAAAATTGACCTTAAATTTGTATCCATAAATCAAGATTTATACCAATGCAAATTATTCATATTTATATCATATCCCCCTTTAAATGTCAAAGAATTACAAATATATTATATATGATATATAATATATATTTATATATACATATATAAATATATATTAAAATATTATAAATAATATTTGGGAATATGGGCACAGTTATTTCTCTCCAAACTTCTTCCTGCTGTATGGGGGCACTGTCAATCAGGTCTTTCATGGTGTATCCTGTGTGCCAGGTTAATCTCATTCGGCAGTTGAGTGAAGTAATTTTCTGAAGGTGTTCACAGTGACCTTTCAGGAGGACATGATCTATCATACCATATTGGTCTAGAAGGAATCCACAGGGTCTCATCCTCTGTGAAAACAAAAGAAGAGCCTCTTTTCCAAAGCACCATATCCTTAGACCCAAATTCTGAAGTAATAATAACTTTATAATATCCATGCTGGTTGAGCTTAGCAGCCCAGACAATGAAGCATCTCTCTGTAGTTAGCTCCTTCACAGTCAAAAAATTTAAAGAAAACACAATAAAATACATAATCCAGACATTCTGTGAATTTTCCATTTTTATGTAGCTTATTTTTCTTTTTTTTAATCTATAACTATCTGTACTCTGTCTCTTTAAAGACTTTACCCTTTTTTTAAAGCATTAACTTTATTTCATGACTCTCTATACTCTTTTTCTTTTCTCTCCCAAGCCTACGTACAGCCATCCAACACTGTGACCCATTTAGAGGTCTTTTATGTCTGAATCTGTCCTATTGTGAATCTGTAATTCTTTACTATCCAGGAGCACTTCTTAAAATGCTAAGCACTTCTTAAAAACTTAAATTGCGCCATGTAGTGTTAATACGGTACCACCTGTTTCCTGCCCAGCCTAAACCTTAACTGCACTGTTATTATGATAATTATGATAGTTCCTGCCTGAGATCAGCACAGTTCAGCATGGCGGAGCTGCTACTGTTTCAGAGCCATTTGGTGCCCCTGAGCCATGCACAGTTCCAGTCAGGCAGCAGTCCACATTGCCATCAAGCAAGCCGTAGCACTTTAGCCACAAAACCCCATCCAATTCTCTGTCTCCTGCAAGAGACAGAGATTGTGCTGGCAGAAACCCAGCATTTTAAAATCGCCACAGCTTATTTACTATTGCAGCTGCTGAGTGAGGAAAAACTTTGTGCGGCACAGTGCCAGCAAACAGCAAAAACTCTGTTAAACTCTGTATTCTTTTTGAAGCTCTCTCAGACAGTTATAGTTATAGTTTTCCATTGTTATGATAAAAGATAAAATAGATTTAAATATTGTAACTGTAATTCTTGCTTGATAACTGTTTTGTTATATGTAATTTTACTATGTTAAAATGAAAGCCTTTCTTTTTTGTTTAAACAGAAAAAGGGGAAATGGTGTAGGAGGTCCTTCTGTATTTGTATTGCTTTCATTGGTTAAATAAAGAAACTGCCTTGGCCTTTTGATAGGGCAGGACTTAGATAGGCTGGGAAAAGAGAACAGAATGCTGGGAAGAGGACAGAGAGAGCCGTCGGCATGAAGCTGTCAAGTCAGACACATTAAATCTTTCCCAGTAAGCCACGATCTCGTGGTGACATACAGATTATTAAAAATGGATTGAATTAAGATGTGAGAGTTAGCCAATAAGAGGCTAGAACTAATGGGCCAGGCAGTAATTTAATTAATATGATTTCTGTTTGGTTATTTTGGGGCTTAAGCTAGCTGGGTGGCTGGGAACCAGCAGAGGGACACAGCCAAGGGTGGCTGGGATGACACAGAGCCCACTAGCATCTTACTACAACAGCATGCCATGCAGAATAAGTGGGTATTTATTTAGTGAGTTATGGAAGGGAAAGGGGTAAAGGGGGAAGAGCAGAGAGAGAGAAACAGAGAAAGAGAGAGGGGGAGAAGGGGTTGGGGAGGAGAAGGGGCACAGCAGCAGCTACCTCTTTGGGAGATGGGAGAGATGAAAGGGAAGAAAATCGGGCTGCAAGCAGGAAGGAAGATCTGCCTGCCTCCATGGTGGACAGGGGAGGGAGTGGGCAGGGCTTGTCTCTTAAAGGGACAGGACAGACCATTACAATACTGCTTTGAAGAAGCTTGAAGGCCATTTCCGCTTAAACATTGACTCATCATAGTTACCTCCCAAAAAATAAAGAATGGCTGAATGAGATAAGGGACTCAGAACGTCTGTCTTCATGTGTGTTCATTCCCTCTACTGCCTCCACCATCCTTTCAGGTCCTACTCAGCTCCATGTTAGGCATGTTGGTAATTTGAGAAATGTTTGGCCCAAGCTTATAACACAACAATAAGCTTGACCTATTGCCTATCATAGTGGGCATGTGTTTCTGCCTACCCAACCCCTGTATTTCCTCAATATCTCAGATACCTACCATCCCTCAGACTTATCCAAAAGGTCTAAACTAACTAAAGGTCAGGGCACACATGTAAAATGATGGCACCAACATCAATAGTAACTCAGAAGTTCCTGGGTTAGTCACCATTCACTCCATTCACACAATGTCGGGATGTTTGTGAAAATATCTTGTCAGTGAACAATGATCACATTCTAGCCTACTCAGAAAAAAATGTATCATGGAAAGCTTCCTGTCCCTCTGTGAGGCATGAAGCAATTTCACACACACACACACACACACACACACACACCTCACTGTTTTTACATCTAGGTCAAGTTGAAGCCATTCAGCCCAGTGCGAAATCTTAATACAGTAGCTATACCTGCATTATAGGTAAGAGGTGGCCATTTCTGCTCTTCTTGATGGTAAATCCTACCAGTCACTATCAGACTGATGTCTCTATCTCTAGTTTCAAGCTAGAGCATACTCACATAGTTTGGACCAGGTAGCATGTTTTATTGTAGATATTTAAGCAGATTAATAAACATACCACATTTTATTTCTCTCCTGCTCTGTGGAAACGGCTTTGGGGATGAGTGCCCCTTGAACCGAGATATCTTGTATCTTCGCTTCCTTGTCTTCAGCAGGGAAGAAAAAAGTCTCTTGAGAGATGGCCCTTGTTTGTGTGTTGTTTGGTTGGTTGAGGATGGGGGCATTACAAGATGGTAGGCTTTACCACTGAGGAATAACTCTTACTCGATGGTTATTCCTACTGTTAAAGAGTTTACATGCATTATTCCATAAGCCTTCACAGCAGCCATGCATGGTAAGTATTTGTGATGGTTAAAATTGATTGTCCACTTCCCAGGTTCTAGAACCACCTGGAAGACAAGCCTCGTGGTGTGTCTGTGAGGGAGTAGCTAGATTACGTTAATTGAGATGGGAGGATTGTCAGGGCCCACAGATGTGAATCCATTCTACCTTGACTAGCGGTCAGAGATCTTGAGCTTATTCTTGCTCTCTCAAAGTTGTTGACAACCGGTTGGCTACAAATAAGAGATCTTGACCTAGGATGTGGTTAATTAGTATTTTGAGTACAGCAGTGGACCTGCTCTACCTTGACCAAAGGTTGGAGAAGTCAAATCTATTCCTGCTCCTTCAAAGATATTGGCAGGAGGTTCCAGGAAGTGGCTGCCAGCAGGATACTTGGTCTATAAATATCCTTATGTCATGCTAATGCAGTCTGTTGCCTCCCCCTCCTCTTGAAGTGGGGTACATAAGCATGTGGAAAAGAAATGTGGTTGGTTTCAGTACTCACTGAATTTCCCGCCTGATGCTGTTCTGTTTCTTTTATTTATCTCATGTCTCTGTTCCATTTGTTTAGTAATTTTAATCCTCACACCTCTGCCCTGGAATGTGCGAATCCCATTGAGGCTGGACCACAGCAGATGTCACCCGCAACGTGGGGCTACCACAGAGGATCTGCCTTAACTACGGTTGGAACCCTAGAGTTACTCTAAAGGAGGAAGTGACCGTCAACATTCATCTCTCACCAGCGTGCATCTCTCTCTGCTCCCTGACTGTGGGATGTGCCCAGCCCCTTCAGGCTCCTACCCTCCTCACTTTCCACATGATGGACTGTACCTCCTCGAATTCCAAGCCAAAATAAATCCCTCCTATTTTAAGCTGTTCCTTGTTAGCTATTTGGTCACAATAAGAAAAATTGCTGATACAAAAAATCATTTTCTCATTCCCAGTGAGAAAACCAGGGTTCTGGGAAGGGGAGGCTTTCCCTCCTAGAATCAGATTCCTACAAGTGCTGACATTTAAGTCCAGGCTGATAATTCTCAAGCATGAGTTTCCCTATGTTCCCATCTTGCCCTCCACCTGACTCCACCTTGATACACGACGTCTTTTAGCCACTGTTCTGCCACTAAGGGAAGGAAAGGAAGATTTTTTCACTCTCTGTTTCATCCTTGCACTTCTGGTTATTTCTCCCCTGCTCTGTCCACATCATTATCATGCTGCTGCCTATGACCTTCCAACCCCACTGCTGTAGCTGAGGAGGCCCTGTGATAGCTACCATTCACTTCGCCAGTAGATAATTCCTTTGCCCTTAGAATCCCTCCCACCATCCAGAACACACACACACTCTCTCACACACACACACACACACTGTGAAGTCCTCCATTCTCATTCTCACATGTATTGGAGGAAAACCTCCTTTACTTTGACTAACGTTAAGATGTACACCTTAGGGGGGAGGGAAGTGCACTTCCATATTCCCTAACATTCCTTCAATGCTCAAAAGGGGTGTGTCCCGCTGAGGCTCTGGGCGTGGCATAGTTGAGATGATGCTCCTAAACTTGGAACACAGCCTCACAAGAGAGAATGAGGCTAGAGACGGGGTAATTTACATCAGTGTGTGGTGGCTGAGCGCCATGAACGTTTCTTTTGGTGGGATGTTTGAATCTGAGAGGAAACAGAGACCCCTTTCTGAAGTCCATTTTGCCAAACTTAGAATGACGGTGCCAGGAAACTGTCCATCAGAACCACTCTAAGGCCATGTTCGGATAGATGCAAAGAGATGGGCTTCATACAAATGTATACCGTGTGTGAGATTTTCCTCTGGATTTAGTTCAAAGGTAGCATTCAGTTAGGATCTTTTGCATTATGAAATTTAATGTCAGAAGATCAAAGTTTAGATGCCCGAAATGGAGGAGTGGATGTGTTGACCAAGGAAGGCAGAGGATAAGGTATGCCAAGATGAGGTGTCCCTCTATGAGATGTGGCTATGTCAAGAGAACAATCTTTACCAGGGAGTCAGAAATCTAAACTTTAAAATATGTTAACTCATGCTGAACACATGGTTTTCATTTAACCCATGGAAAATCGGCTCACTCAGGGGAAAGTTCTCTCCTCTATTGAGTTTCACAACTGGCCACCTCTAGAGATGCTCTGTAGTACAAAGCCGTTGCTTAAGCTCGTTGTGAGGGTTCCGCAGCACTTGAGTTTATTAGAAGTCCATAAAGAACAGAGGCCTGGAATGAACATCAGTGACCCCTGAAGTGGATGATGCCACTCGGAGGCCTTGTCTAGTCCCACAGCTAGGTTGCTAACTTTACCTGGATGGAGGCTATTGGAGTAGGAGTGGCCCTGAAGGGAGGAGGAGAACAGAGGGAAGAAGAGGCTTTCTCCAGCAGGGAGAATAGCTGCTGCTTTGTGAGGTGTGTAGGTTCCCACAGAGGTGACCACAGCTGAGAAACAACAACTTAAACGAAGCTGACAATGTGTGAAGTGGAAAACATCACCCACAGAGAAGGGGCACTGTGAACTTTAGTTTTGACTTAAATTAGTGGGGACTCAAGGAGAGAAAATCCTTCCAATGTTCAAGAAAAGCCACAAGGAGAGTTGCCGGAGAGGACTGTCTGAGCAGGTGCCTGCCAGGCATGCTAGGGCTCAAACGCAGTGACTCCATTGCTGGGACACCCTCCAACTACCAAGCTTTGGGTTCCAGGTAATGAGCTCACCTCGACCCATGTCCTCTTTTTAAGGTTTTTGTTAGTAGTCATGGGCTGCAGGAGTAGAGGGCCTGGTACATCTCATCAGGGAAGACACAAATGCAGAAGTTTGAAGGATCTTGTGGGTGTCATTCTTGGAGTTTGTGTTGGAGGACTGGGTCAGCAAAACAGCAAGAGGAGATTGCTTTCTAAGGAAAACAACCCATGATCCTAGCAACACGTGTCTGGCCAGGCATTGGGAATTCTGAACTGTGTGAGTTGAAGGAAGTGCATGCCCAAGGCAGGGGGCGGTGGCAGCATTCCAATCCTTCTGAGTCCTTCCCTTCTGCACACAAGTCACCTGGCTACACCACCACGAAGAACACCTGCTCAACTCTCTCCCTCATTCATCATCCAACTCCCAGGTTCACAGACCCAACATTAATCACTTGGAGCAAAGACCTGGCAAGGGAGATAGCCAGGGGGATCTCCAAAAGGATGTCCTTCATGAGTGACAACAAGGAGGGATGGGAGGGTAGAGAGTGAGCAGAGTTGCATCCTGCATCCTTCGCTAGCACTAGGGGGATGTTGAGGCAGCTGCTGGGAGACAGGGCTGATTAGCATTGCCGGTGGAATCCAGCAAAGCAAAGAGGCAGATGAGGAGCTGCTGGGAGAATTAGCTTCCTTAAATAAGAGACATAAGTGTAATGGGAACAGAGAAGTTCCTAAGTGGCTCATCTCAGGCTGCTTTGCAATAATGGGAATGTTAAATATACACCAAAAAGGAGGGGGAGAAAAGGGAGAGACAGGATGAACCAATGCTGTTGCTAGACATATGTACCATGCAGGCACCTCTCTACAGCTGGTTCTCAGGTTTGTTTTGAAACGAATGGCAATAGTTTTAATGGTGTATTAAACATCATTACAATGCTCTTAGTTGTGGTGACACCACGCCTTCCATGCTCAGGCGACATCATGTCTTCCTCTTACTAGGGGAAGGCTGTGATTGCAGGCACCCCTACCCTGTAGAAAGTCAGCTTTTCTACAGATAACTGAATGGTGTCACTTCTGCCACACCTTCCAGCTCTGAAGTTCAGAGCAAACAGATTGCTTTCTGCATGGGAAGTGTTTGTTTTCTCAACCAGGCTGTAAGTCCTTTAAGGTAGAGAAGAATCCTATATTTCCCAGGGCCTCCTTCCCAATGAAAACTCCTTGCTGATGAAACCACCCATGACCTTGCTGCTGGGTTGTGCCCTGGTTGAATCCTGGATCTATGCAACCACTTTTCAGTCCTCCTGGGGATGTGATGTGGGATTCCCCGCTGTAAGCTGTGAAGTCCATTAGTTAATAAAGAAACCGTCTTAAGCCTGAGCAGGACGGAACAGATAGGCAGGGAAAACTAAACTGAATGCTGGGAGAAAGAAGGCAGACTCAGGGAGAAGCCATGTAGCCCTGCTGGAGACAGACGATGGAACTTTACCCAGTAAGCCACTGTTGCAAATGAGGGGCTCCGGCTGCATTCCTGGCGC